>LMYD01000429.1:0-148894 GCA_001630595.1 Pseudogymnoascus sp. BL308 | reverse complement strand
GCGGGGTGGGCTCGAGGTCGAGGTCGTCGTCGCCGCAGATGGAGGTTGCGGCGGTGAGGGCGGAGAGCTGGGAGGTGTAGGATTCATCGCTGCGGCGGGAGGTGCGGCTGAGGGCGCTGGAGACGGTGTCGGTGCGGTGGGTGTGGTTGTACATTGCTCGGTGGATTGAGCGTGGGGGCTGGGTTTTATTAGGTAGGGTTGCGGTTGCGGTTGCGGGTGAGGTCGTTGATGTATTATTAGGTATGGCGGTAAAGCGGTGTGTGTGAGGGTCGTCGCGCGCTTATTGCGATGTGATGTGTGTTTTGTGTTATAATACTCCGAAATTAGGTGTCTAGTATCGATGTGTGTGTGTATGCGAATGGCGATTCAGTTGCAGCTGGTCCTGCCTAGTAGGAGAGCCATTGGAGATGTGGTGTGCTAAGTGTAGTTGATATAGAGGCATGCGACTTTGCTCGTCTTCGATGGCTTGATTGCAGAGATAGTGTGGCAGATTTGCAGTCGGGTGTGTCTTTCAGCGACGATTATATGTTTGTGGGAATATGTAATTCCTTTTTAGTTCTTTCTTTTGCTTCTGATATATAGAATCTTCTTCTCAAGGAGGGGGGGCGGACGGCGGGATGTGGCGACGATTATGTATGTACAGCAACGGCGCAGCGTGCGTACAGCTGGCTTGGGTACGAGATGCCTCGTTCATTCGCCCCGCCGCCCCGTTCCCATAATCCCAGCGCATACATGTGTGTGTATCCAGGCGTGCATGGGGGGTATGATGCACTAAACATGCACTAGGGATGTGGGTGGATATAATTGGGATACTTGCGCCGGGCTTGGGGAGAAATTGTGAGCGTGGGTTGCGTCTGGCTGCAGGACTTCGGGGCGATTTTTGTGATTTCGTCGTGGAGGGGGGGGGGGATTGATTGGGTAGGTGGGACAGGGGGTGGGACAGGGGGGGGAAGGGAGAATGCCTGTAGGACACGCCAGTTTGCGAAAAGGTGGAAAGGTACGGGTACGGGTACGGGAACTGGAGTATGGGAAGTACGGGGAGTAGTGGAGGTACCTATGATTGGTAGTAAAATAGCGGGAAATGGAGGTACCACCGATAGCACACTACAACGCAGATGGGCACACACACACACAGTTGAGCACACGCCCATTTGCAGTACTGTAACATTCGCAGTCACTCATAGTAAAACAGGTAGGTAACAGCCACACTCACAAACACTCATAGACAACAGTCAAGTCTGCCATCTGCCATCTGCCACAATAATCCAGAGTCATCATGGTCATTCCCTCCATCGACTCAGCGATATCACTGCATCAACTACTATAATTTCTAATAATACCCCCCCTAACCCCAACTCTGCCTCATCACCCCCGCTGTCATCCACCCCTCCGCCTTATGGCTCATCTGTCATCTTTCCACCCTTTACAGTAACAAAACCCCAACCAACAAACCAACGAAAACTAATAAGCTCACATCGAACCAGAAGAGGAGTCAGCCTTCTACAGCCCCCAACAGCCTCAACCTGATTTATTCTTTAGTCTTGTCTACCTACGCTCATTTGTCCAGAACAAGACAGCCTCAACCTGCTTGGAATTCCGCCTACCTCACTCACCTTCATTTGTCCCACATACAGACTTGCGCCTGCGCGACATCACATCACATCCCATCCCATCCCATCCCATCCCATCCCATCCCATCCCATCCCATCCCATCCCTCTCTCCCTCCATCCATCCCTCCCTCCCAAGGACAGACAAGTATACACAGCAGCCTCCTTACAGTAGAGTACGAGCGTCGATGAGACGCAGCACCAGCCAGCCGGACACACAAATAACCGCCCTACCGTACACCGTCAGACACAACACCGTCAGACCGCCAGACACAGCCCGACCTCGTTATATTATATCCACAAAACAGGCAGTTACGATACAACAACTACTATACGCGCACGGCACCACACGCAACGCAGGCATAAAGGCTCATCTCAGACCGACGGTTCCGGCAATTAACGATACGATACAAGCCATCGTACTGTACCCTCTCTCTCTCTCCGTCTCCGTAAAAGTCGTCGTAGCACTTGCACCCACTCGCCACCGCCCCATCATAAAATGTCTCATCACGACGTCTATGCGCCGTTACGTCGTCGCAGCCCTATACCCTTAGCTGCCTCGGCCCATTCATTCATTTCAAGATGAACGAGGCGACGTTACGACGAAGCGAAGGGATGATCAGGTTCCGCCATCACTAAAACACTGCTGCGCCTCCATCGCCAGCTGGGGTTGTCAAAAGTGAGTTGGAGGACGGGGTACGTACCTATACGCATGCACCCATGCGATGACTTTACTTGTACGGAGACTCCCAACCATCCATCTTTCTTCTTCTAAACGCCTGCCACCACACCATCACCACCATCACCACCACCACCACCACCACCACCATCACCATCATCCCTCCCTCCCTCCCTCCCTCCCATCACACACCATGAACCGCACAAACCAGTCCAGATCCCCGATCGAATCAGATGCTGCAGAAACCTCGATGGCGATTGGTCGTGCGCACCTCACTTTTCACACACCACAACCACAACCCCCCCTGGACAACTCCAGAGAAACGTTGCTCGCCAGTCGTTTCGCTCCAGCCACATGGATTTCTCATCACATCACATCACTTCACACCCTCCCTAGCCACTTTTCTACCACCTCAACCACTCACGGGTTTGCCAGAATGGGGTTTCCAGAACACCTCCACCATCCATCCGTCCATCCATCCATCCCACACACACAGAAACCTCCTACCCCCCACCTTCTTCCTTCAGCACATGGCGGGTGGTGGGTGGGGGAGGAAGAGTCTAATTTGACCACTCTCTCCCTCCCCCCCCTCACATCCCGATGCTTACCTTCCCATCCTATCCTATCCCATCATCCTATCCCATCATCCTATCCCATCCAGCAAAAACCGCTCTCCAAGTTTTCCATGAGGCGTAAGCCCACCAGAAGCCGTCAACCAACCGCTCACTCGAGGCTCATCCACGCTCCAGACGTCCAGCGCTTGGGGGGGTATCCCGTGCGGACTTGGGTAAGTAGAACATCGGCGATGGGTGGTGAGGTTGTGAGGGAGTGAGGTAGGGACTGGACTGGAGCAGGANCCCCCCCCCCCCCCCCCCCAATCCCAGCACAGCTACATCACCACCCAATTCAACGCCCCAACAGACACCTCACCTCACTCAGGTCGTTCATCCGGACCGGCCGGGCGGGCGGCCGCGCCCGGAGAATAAAGATTTGATTTGATTACCTCAGATCGGATGCGATACGATATAAGCCTCGTCTCGTACGCACCTAGCCGTTAGAGGCTAGCTGGGTACGAGGGGGTTGGGGGCGGTATATGCTTAACGGCCCTGCTTCATCCCTCAGGATCGAGAAGGTGGGTAAATGAATAATATCTAGCCCGTGCCCGAGTCCGCGTTGTGTTTTATTCCAAACAGCTCAATGCGATATTGAGATGAGAATAGAATGCAGGAGTGCAAGGTCTAGCTGGGGCCCGAGTCTTCATGATCCTGAGGGATCGAGGGAGGGAGGAGGTAGGTAGGGTCCAGCCAGGCCCGCATCGTCCCGGTGCTTATCCCAATTGTCTGATGCGATGTTATATCGCGTACAGAGTGAGTGCATGGTTAGGTAATAGGAGGAAGCCGTAGCAGCCCCCACCCCCCCCTCCCCCAACCTCGACCCTGTTCCGCCCCCAAAATTATTGGAGCTATGTGAAGACCGCCGTTGCAGCTGCATGTAACTGGGCTCTCGAATTCGACAATCCTTCGTTCAATTTTCATAGCTGTAGCTATATTCGAAGCTTTTAAGAGAACGATCAAGCCTGTGTTGTAATACCTGAGCTCGCGATGGAGTAAGCATCTCACTCCCCCTGACCCTGCGGACTTGCCCCTCCCCTACGGACTGCCCTCTTCCCTCTTTCCCACGAACTGCCCCGGCTTCCTGCGGGCTTCCCTCTCCCCTCTTCCCTGGTCCCTTTCCGCTCTTCCTGCGGACTAGGACCACGAAACTCCCCTCTTCCCTCTTCCTGCAGATCCTTCTTCCCACAAACCCTCCTCTTCCTGCGGACTATGACTTCAATCCTGCGGACCCCACCCCTCTTCCAACGGTCAAAGCGGCATGCCCCTCCTCGGGCCGAAAGAGGTGCATATCCACTAGCGCCGCAGAGGCTTATTCCCCGATCCATGCGTATGTGTGATGTGATTGTGATGACCAGCGCATCGCATCGGCGGCTGGCTGTGGAGGAAGGTGGAAGGTGGGGAGTGTGTGCAGTATTTGAAATGACTCGTTGTTCGGAGAGAGAGGTACGGTGGTTTCGTCATTGTGGACATCGGAAAAAGGGGGGAGGGGGGGAGTGACTTGACATCGCCGGTGGTGAAGCAACGACTCGATTGAGAAGTTCGGGGCCTGTTTCTTCGTAGGCTGCAAACATCTTGATGTCCTATCAGCCTCGTCCTTTAATCCCTCAAGCCTCAAGCCTCAGACTCCCCAGCCTCACTCTTCCCAGCCTTCCCAGCCTTACCTCATAGTTTCCATTTTCGGGCTCCAAACGCAGGCCTTGCCTTAGAAACAGAGCTGCTTAGGCTTCCCGCGCGGGGCTCCCGATACTAGCCCAATAGCCCGGGACGAGACGAGGCTGTAGCCTGCGGCCCGTCCATAGCGGGGTGGGTTGGGTGGCGAGGCTAGCTGTGTGGCTGCCTCTTTGTGTTATGGTAATGTGCATGATTTTGGGATGTTTTGAAGGTATAGTGGTAATAAGAGGAGGAGTAGGGGAATGGAAGTAAGGTGAAAGTATGAGGGGTTTTAGACTAAGGTAGGAGTGGGTTTTAAGTGTTGTTGTTAGAGGAGTGAGTTAATTGGAATAGTAATGTAGTAAGTTTTGTGAAATTTTAGGTATAATAAAATAATACTAAAGAGGAAAGAAGAAGTCAAGATAAAAGGATTTAACTTATACTACTGTTTACAGTAGATTAATATATATTTAAAGAATTTATTTTATAAAATAACAAAGAAAAACATAAACTAACTTTAAACTAAATAATAAGGAATAAAGATAGAAGAATCTACTCATGTCTACTATTATCTTTAGCAGCTAATATGTCTATATGTACCCTTGAGCCTCTTCTATATACCCTTCTTCTCCTCTTATATCCATACATTTAATCATATATTCCTCTGTAAAGTACTCTAACATTATTTATATAACTCTTATAGAGTAATAAAGTATCTTACTAAAGGAAATTTATTAATGGCTAGTATCTAGTAAATAAATCTAGACTAGCATATGATTTAACATTCTATTATAAACAATGCAATACTCATCCTTTTAGGTCTTTCTTGTCCTTAAGATATGTTATTGATTTAATGGCTCACAGAGGCAAACCTAGCAGCTAAGTGCCTAACACATCTCTCAGCCCCTATTTTCGCAACCCACCTAGATGCGGATCATGCGTAAACCCCCCCTTCATTGCATTCTATATACCAGCTTCTTCCCCGATATCTTTTTCTCGCGAATAAGTTTCATCCCCTCCAAAACCTGTGGAAGTCCGCCATCATGCACAGCAATGGGATGTTCTCGGATCTTCCCTTGATCCAAAAGTTCTTGCACTGTTTCTACCCAGCGCTCCCCGAACTCCTTCATTTCTGGACTGCCTGGGCGGCCGTGAGGGGCGGGCCAACCAATGTCTTTTCCTAGCACTTTGAAATAGTTAGCTTTGACGTCAATTTTGTTGTTGTTTGTCCTCGGAGATTACACGCCACGAAGACTTACTTGCTGGCCCTAGCACCCAATCCGCCTTGACAGCCTTTCGTGTTTGCGCAATAGGTTCCAGGAAAGGATCTAGCGATGTGTAGCGCCCGCCGGCACGACCAATCGCTCCGTAGCAGACTTTCATGCTGTCTGCAGTCATTATGCAGTCCAGGGCATAGACCAAGTTGTTCTTCGTCAACGATCGAATGTCCGCTGCACAATCTGGTGAATGATAATCGAAAAGAACGTCGCCGCCGTATGACTTCACGAGGGGGAAGTTGTGAGGCGAGCAAGTGACAATGGTTTGAAAGCCAGCGATCTTGAGGAGTTGAAGGGCTGCTGTTCCAGTTGCCGTTGAACCGCCATAGACCAAGACTGGTTTGGGGGTTGGAGTTGGCCTTAGTGGATGCCCTGGAAGTCCCAAGCTTTTAAATAACGCTAGACCAGCGGTCATGAAGCTTGTTCCCAGCGCCGATGCACTCTCAAAGCTCATCGAGGGGGGGAGTTTAATTACACCAATACTGGGTGCACCGACATAGGTAGCAAATGCCCCAAGATCGGGCTCGAGAGGATTCATGCCCATCACAGCACCAAAGACACGGTCGCCGCAAGCTATTTTCTTGGTTCCTGTCTGATCACCACCTATCGCAACCACAGTTCCGGCAAAGTCACAGCCTGAGACGGCGCCAGGAGTGACATATGGCCCCACCATTTTGGTGTCAACAGGATTGACTGATATGGCCCTCGTGCGCACGAGGACCATGTCGGCGCTCAACGTGGGCACATTGGTTTGTCGAGAAATCGCTATTCCTCCGTCTGCCGTTCCTACAAGCGCAGTCTGCAGACGAGGAATCTCGCTGGGAGTCGACATGGTTACTTGCCAGGGTCTTTTTTAGAGTATCTTGTATTCCTTCCTATGCAAGGCACATTCTGAAAGCCTTTCTTATATTGGCATTCTGCCCACCGAAATTCTCCGAAATTCTCCGATGATTTTCAATGGCCCGCTGCGAGCTGTGCCTCATATTGGGTCTGGGCAATGTGGCCAATCATCTAATAAAAGTGGGTGGTATGCGAAACCTAGTTTTCTGTTGAATTGTCAAAATGTGCGTGATAATATATTTATAACTCGACAGTCCGTCCGCAACAAAAGCTTGACAAAGACTATCCAAGTTTGGATCTATGTGCAATTGGTCTTACTAAAGGCCCACTGCCGGTGCGAAGTCGAGAGCACGGGTAAATTCAGTATACGGGTCCTTCCAAACACCCATGAAAATAAGCCTGCAGCAGAAATATGTACGTCGTGTTGATATGTACGGTCGTGTTAATGTGTAAGATGTGTTGCTATCTATATACACTGCGGCTAAACGCTTTTCCTGATCCATCTTCTGCTATAAGGACGCGCATTTCGTCTCGAAACGTATACTGTAAGCCAGCGCCACCTTTGTTCCACCCATTGAATCTGAGCCATGCCATCAAACACGGACAGCACCCTATCTCTACGGTCTTCCTGCAACAGGTGTCGATTCCAGAAACTGAAATGTACTCCCGCACCTAGAAGATCGTCACTTGGCGAGGAGACGTGCCAACGGTGCTTTCGAGCTAAAGTCCCCTGTATATTTAGTCGTCGTGCCCAGACTCGGCAGTCCGATGACACTAGGAAAACACCCACTCAGAGAAGCAGGGAAAAGTCACAACCACCGGCAGACTCAAGCCAACCGTCTCCACCGGCCTCTAGCTCAGATAGGGTTTCCCCCGACAAAGCTTATCTGAAATATGCGAAAAACATGGGAGATGCTGCTACAGACTTAACCATGCTTGATATGGACCTGAACCAACTGGAATGCTGGGAGCCGGCGATTGCATTGGACAACTTTCCCATGGGGACGACTGCAGGGATCGCCAGTTTGGAGGGAAGATCACCGGTGTACAGCTACGACATAATGAGGGAATATGACCAAGACAGTAGATGGCAAACTGAGAATGTTTCCAGTTATATTGGCTCTCCACAATTACCAGCGCAGGACAAATTCCCTTGGAACCTGCATCAATCTATGTACCCTACGTCTGATAATCAGAATGGCGACGCCAAACTATTAGGTGGCACCCAGTCAGTTTTTTCCGCACCCGCTAGAGCCGGTTTATGCCATACTAGAAGTAATTTTGACACCGTTCAAAAGCTGTCGGCACTTGTAGCAGAGATGGGGGACAATCTGAGACTTCTTACAGAAGGTACTTGGACAACGAGCAACCAGGGACAGAGCCTCAACGACTACCCCATTGGCGGAGTTCTCCATCTCTCTCAAGAATTCGCGAACATCTTGTCCACGGTATCTCTGCTTGAAGGTTTTAACCTACCCAACAACTCGGAATTCGGAGAATTCACAAAAACCAGCAATGATAGGTCCAGCCATGGTGAGGAGCAGGCGCCAATTTATCCATCCAGTTCATCCAACTCCCCGAAACAACCAGCTCAAGGCACTTCGTCACCAGCTGTACCACACAGCGGTAACGATATACCCGTGCGACTTTTAGTTCACACCTGTTACCTCTTACTCACACAAATCTACAGCATCGTCTTCGGCCACTTCCAAGAATGTTTCTGCCGTCTTCCAGTTGCTGCTCCTGTCACGGAACTCCGCCGTGGGGCGCAGATGGGAGACCTGCCTGTAACAAACGATGCTTATAGCCGCACTAGCACCGCAGTCCGGATGCTACTGGAGAGGTTGAAGTATGTAGAGGAAATCATGGCCATCCCGTTAGGCTTTCGCTGCGCTGCGACTTCTATATCAAGCAGCAGCTCGTCGGCGGACTCGGGTTCGACGAATCCGGATACGAGCACGGATGGGGGATTGGAGGGGTCGCCTTGGTTCGTGGTTGAGAGTGGGTTAGCGGTGGTTGTTCTGAGTCAAGATGTTATGAAAGGAGGTGCTTGTGGTTCTGATGGCTTGCGTGAGAAAGTGCGGGCGGTGAAGAAGCTTTTGAGGGAGAGAATGGGACTTTGACTTTTGGGCTCTTGTTGGGTTCGGTGTCATAAGATGCTTTCCTTATATTACCTGCACGTAGAGTTCGGAGAGAACTGGCACTAAATATAGATCTGCTCGTAGCACAAAATAGAAAGCCAAGCAGTTGAGATCATCATCCACACTTGATTGCTATTGCATTTCGCCTACGATAGTTGAGCTTGTCCACCACCTCCATATCCTTCAAATTGTTCTCCTCCTTCTTCTCCACCCGAGACCTTCTCCACAAACCCCGAGTTCCCAGTCCCGTTCGGTCCAGGTGCACTGGTAGGAGTATTCCACCAGGCACGGTCATGCGTCACATGAAAAGACCAACATTTCCCAGACCCCTCTAGCTTAGGACTGACAAATTTGATCACATAGCCCGTGTTCTTGTCGCGGAATTGCCCAGTCAACCCTTCTCCTTGTTGCTTCTCGATAGTAGCGTAGTCCTGTTCAGACTGTCCAGCGCTCTGAGGAGCACACACCAACCTTCCCCGGTGATATAGTCTAGCAGAGACATAAGGTACCTCGCCTGCAGCGACTGTGGCGAAGATACGCATAATATGCACTTGGTACTCTCCAACCGTTGCGCGCAGGAAATACGATTCGGTCATGAGCTGTGGCCAAGCCAACGGCGTCCAGAATCGATCCATGCCACCAGTTGCCTGATCTAGAGGGTCGATACGAAAGTCCCGGCTGGATGTTTGGTTTGTAGCTTTGTCCGTAGTGAAGAAGGTTAAGTCGGCGGTTATACCGGCTGTAGCAATGGGTCGGATGTAGTGGACTTGTGGTCCGAGCATTGCCTCCTCCTCGGTGGCAGGCAAGGAAGCCGACGATGGGAGAGTAGACAGGTTCATGGTGCCTTTGACGCGAGACTGAACATCGAAACTCAGAGTTGCTGATTGGAGATCTGAGGCGACTTCGAAGTTTGCGAGGTTGTCATCGTCGGATCGCCAGATTCCTTTCGCTCCATGGACATCTTCAGCTGTGATTATGGACTCCACAAAGTAGAGCTCCGTTCCCCACTGTGTTCCGTCGGGCCACATGGCATTGACTTGCACGCGAAACCCGAGCTTGGGAGCCTGAGCGTCGCGGAAGAAGGAGATGGTTATGCCAGAGGAGCCGTTGGAGGACACTCCGTCGAAAAACCACAGTTCCCAGGCGGTCTCATTGATGCGGTCTGGGAGCTTGGGAAAGAGATTGGCGTCATTGGGTGTGAAGGGAGAGATTGGCACTGGGCCGGAGACTAGGGAGTCAAAAATGTTGAAGTAGGATACGAGGTTGTTCGTCATTATCAATGAGACATGGATGGGTGGTCTTTGATGCACTTGGTGATGCAAATATGGGATGAAATATAGGAATGAACCGTAGGAGGACTTCGGAGATATTCATCGAGATTTCCTGTCCCGCCGAAGACTCCTGATTCCGCCGTCTTGGATTCGGAGAATATGGCGCCTACGCTTCACCAATGTTCCCTTCGCAGAAAGCCGGAAATCTTCGGCGTAGGATTTTGGTGGTCAGATGAAAATAAATAGATGGCGAATTAGGAGAGCGGATTCCGTCGGATATCTGCAGTGAGGGCTGAGACTCTATAGCTACGAGGCACGGTCCGGCCCTTTCTTTACTAAGGTAACCCCGTTACTGCCAGGCTAGGTTCTTTAAAGTGGCGAAGTAGTTGCAGCGAATGTAGTATGTTCGCAGTTAGGCCGGAACGCATATGTAATTACTGTGCCGCGAGGGTGCATGAGCCTAAGAGCACGATGATTATGATTGGACGATGAAAAATCTATAAACTAATAACCATGACCAGAGAGAAGACTCTTAGCGACCAGGTTGCATCATTGCAGCCTCAAAAGCGATCCTCCTGCCAGTATCTGATGCAACATCACAAGTCGACAGGGAATCGCTTCCTGAGCGTCTCCCCATACCGGCTAAAGAGGAAGGGGATCGGGGCAAACCCCATGCACAGGAAAGCAAGCACGGAATTTCCCCACCCGAGCCCCAGATCGGCATAAAGTGGAGGAGCGACGAACACAAAAAACGCTCCGAACAGATTTCGGACCATCAGATTAGCTGCAAGGGCAGACGCGGCGGCCTCCGAACCAAAAACGTCAACAAGGTATAATTGAGCCGGCATGATAATGAACAGGGAGCCTAGACCGATGAAGAATGTACCCAAAATTGGAACAATCCAGTGTGCGTGCCGTTCTGCGCTCCAACCGTACCAGAAGATACCGATGGGAATGAGAGGCGAAAACCACACCATGAGTGGTAGGCGAAGCTCTGGTGTTGCGACTTCCCCTCCTGGTTTTTGGTTAAGAAGTTTGTCGCTCAGGACAGCGAACAGAACGAGACCCAGAATGAATCCAAACCCTAAACCGAGATATGATAATCCGGCAATCCCTGGGCCAAACCCATATGTGTCTTCGAAAACCGATGGGAAAGTTGTGAAGAGAAGCTGTATCAATCCGAAGACAAAGGCGCAGAAGAGTGAGAGAAGCAGGACGATTGGTGAGAAGATGAGCATCTTTGATGGTCGAAGAATGGCTCGTAGAAGCAGCTGACCGGCAGATAACTTCAAATCTGTCTTGGAAAACAAGTGTGGGTTGCCAGTCTCTTTGCGTAGTTTTGCCACCTTCCAGTTCAGTAGTACTGTGGCATTTGTTTCTCGCATGAGGAAAAGACCAAGAAGAGAGAAAACTCCGGCCTAAGTTTAACAGCGTTAGCCAAGTACAAGGCGAGTTTGGAATGAGCATACCATAATTGCGATAAGCCAAAAGGTCCAGCGCCACCCAATACTCTGTGACACGAAGCCACCAATCACAGGTCCAATAACCTAGAATTTCAATGAGCTTCAGAAATATCATGGGAAATGTAGAGGATTCCACGTACTGGTCCTAAAAGTGGTCCCATTGCAAATAGAGCCATCGCCTTTCCTCGCTTTTCTGGAAGCACAACATCTGCAACTGTGCCGCCTCCAATTGTCATCGGACCAGACGCAGCACAACCGCAGATAAACCGGAAAACGAGGAACATAGCAATATTGGTACCCAGAGCGCACCCGATTGTGAAGGCAAAGTACACTACGTTGCAGAATCGATATATGATGTTCCGTCCATATACCTCGGATAATGGCGCAATGATGAGAGGTCCGAGAGAAAACCCGAGGATGTATATTGTGACGCAAAACACGGTGATAGTACTATTCGTGACTTCAAATTCTGAGAGTAGAGCCGCCGCCCCTGGTGCGAACATTGTTGAGGCAAGATTCCTGGAGCAATTAATTAGCTAGGAAGTCAAAGAACAATGCAAAGTTGGATTTCATATCATACGCGTAGAGAGTGAACATGCTCACAAGGACAACATGGAGCATCCTCGAAGAGCTAGGCCAATTCATTGGATTCTCTGGATCATGAGGACCATCCCAATCTACGAGGTTCGGGTCCCTGATGTCTTCAACACCCACCTGTGAATCGTGAGAGTGATGCGGGCTAGACTCTGTATCCGATATCTTCCCTTCTGAAGCAGACTTAGAGTCAAGCTCATGCACTGGTTCTGCGGACGAAGGCATTGCGAGATGTAGTCGAAGATACCTTGATACTGGAGGGGAGATGACCAGTATAGCGTTGGAGAACGAAAGCGTACAAAGTCTGGATGGTTTTATCAAGTCTGCTGCCGAACTGTTGAGGGAAAAAAGACTAATATTATGTAGGACACATAAGAAAGAAGGGGAAGGGAGAGAGATAGGAGATGAGAAAAAGACTTAGGGAATGGAAGACAGGACATTAACCAAGCCTTCGCATCGAACCTGGCGGAAGAGAGTACAAAACACCATAGTTGGGACCTCTTATTTCCGATCATCAGTGGATTCCTTACCCATGCTGGAAGCACGAAGAAAGGCACAATTTCGACAATTCCGGAGGGTCGGAGTGGAAGCACCATGCTGAGAACATCGGAAGAGATCAGACCGGCATGGGCAGGCGTCGTTGATGCCGCTTCAACTAGCTCCGCCGCACACTTAGCCGCGGGGTACGAGCCGCGGGGGATCGGAGGGTCCGCTACGGAGGGTCCCCACGGAGGGTCGGAAATTCAGCGTTTTTGGCCCCACAAGGACTGTGCGCGAGATTCTAGGTTGAACCTCATCCAACGACATCTCCGGTGGCATGTTCCGCATGAACACTGTTCGAGAACTATAATACTATAACCCGACTGGACTCAGAATGGCAAACCTTGGAAGGATGGGCGCCCTCCATATGGAGAATGCCGAACAAAAGACCACACTCACAAAAACCATAGATTAGTAAGCCGGAGCTCATAGGACCTGTGGTCCTGACGACGTTGCTTAAATCAAATCAATCTAGTCAAATCATCTCCGGTGGCTCCCCTTTCTCGCAGACATTATCAAACTTATCCATTTTCCTTCCTCCTTCTGTTACCGCATATATAGCTAAATGTCTACATCCAATTCAACAACAAATACAAGTGGCATCAGAAAAGAGACCCCCCCCAAACCTTCGTTGCCTTCACTCAGTCGTCGCCGGGACAAGCCACAGCTGTCTTGTAATCCGTGCAAACGCCGAAAGTATGCAGTTCACAGCCGTCCGTTGACTAAATTGCCCAGTTTCTGATTGATACCAGATCAAAATGCAACAGACAGCAGCCTTGTACCTCCTGCTCAAGTCGCGGAATGTCGTTATCTTGCATCTATGCTGATGCTTCAATCCATTCCGCTGTGCAACCTTCTGTGGCCATAGGTTACGATCAAAAGTCGAACCCTACGGACAGCATTACGGACAGCATTACGGACCGCATCCAGCAATTAGAGAACCTCGTCGTCACGTTGATGAAGGACAATTCGGCGAACGTCTCCAAATCCGAACCACAAGTTCCTCTGGCAAATCCTGTGGTATCGAGTCCTTCAAATACTGCCACCAGTAATAACATGTCTGAAGACTATGGTGAGACGATTGTTCAAGATCCTGCTACACCCCCTGGCCTGGGAAGAATTAAAGTCAGTACTTCCAGCACCAGCTACGTTAGCAACGCGCACTGGGCTGCTGTTTTGGATGGAATCTCGGATCTCAAAGATAGCGTTGAAAAGGAAGATGATTCCCCGCAGCCAGAGTATGCAAGTCCACAACTGCTTTATGGGACCCCCAACCGTGCGAGCAAATCTGAAATATTATATTCCATTCCTCCAAGACCAGTTGTCGACCGCCTAGTTTCTCGATACTTCAATGCTTTAGATATGGCCCCTGGTAGGTCTATTGCCAGTCCTTTGCAACTGTTCCTATGCTGAGGTGTCAATCTCCAGCGGTTCTACACAGCGGTCAGTTCTTGAAGGAGGTGTGTTTAATCGCTCCACACCATGAATGCCATGGCTGACCTGCTAGTAGTATGAAAAGTTCTGGGAAAACCCGTCGGACGCTCCCATTATGTGGCTAGCTCTTCTGTTCACTATGATGTGTCTTTCCGCTCAATTGCAACAATTCTCCATTGATCCTCACCAAATACAAAATCTGTCTTCTGTCGATCCGGATCCCCGAATATTGGTTGATCTCTTTCGCGACAGAATTGTGCAATGCCTAATTCTAGGGAAATATACGAAAGGCGGACCTTATGTGCTAGAGACCCTACTCCTCTACTTCACGATTGAACACTTCCTCAGCAAAGATGCCGAGATTGGCCTTTGGATTTTGTTAGGCATCATTATTAACCTTGCAATGCGGATGGGATATCATAGAGACCCGCGTTACTTTTCAGGAATATCTCCAGCGGCCGGTGAGATGCGGAGGCGTGTATGGTCGACTATATGCATGCTTGATCTGATTATTTCAGCTCAGATGGGATTGCCAAGAAATATCAAGGAGTGGCAGACGGACACATCAGAACCACGAAACCTCTTTGACGCCGATTTTGATGAAGATACAAAGGAACTGCCTAATTCTCGCCCAGAAACCGAGATAACACCAATGCTGCATATTCTAGCCAGAAACAGGATAGCCTCTGTCGCTCGGGTTATACTGGACTTCACGACTGATACACGGCCATATTCTTATGCGGATGTTATGCGGGTAGAGAAAAGGCTCGATGACGCGCACTTCACAATACCTTCGAGCATGCGATGGCAACCAATGTCTGCTTCAATAACCGACACGCCACAAATTATAATGCAACGAATCGCTCTAGAGATTTCATTTCACAGGTGGCGAATTGCTCTGCACAGGAAATACTTATTTCCCTCGCGAAAACATCTTCAAAACGGCCACTCGAGTCATGTGTGCATGGAGGCGGCACTGAAGATTCTTGAATTGCAAGATATTCTCGACCAAGAAACACAGCCAGCTGGCCAATTGTATCAAATCCGATGGAAATTATCCTCCTTGGTCACTCACGATTTCCTCCTTGCCACCAGTATCCTTTGCTTTTGTTTGCAATCCCGATATGGTACCAGCGAGGGCTCGACTGAGGTTCAAGACATCAACCAGATCAAACTTGCCCTCAAACGGTCTCATGATATTTGGCTCCAGTCGAGTCTTACTTCGAAAGAGTCTCAAAAAGCAGTCGAGGCACTGACCATGGTTCTGAAGAAGTTGGACCCTGAGACAGAATCCTCCATGCTCTTTGACTACTCCCAGACTCCACCGCCTCTACCTGCAGACTACTATATGTCTACGTCTTATCAAGGTAAGCATTCCTGTGTCTGATGGCCCATCCGGTGGAAATTCCCTGGTACTCCCTCTATGGTCCTGACCTTCAGCAGATCCCCTATCGATTCTCAGCCAACCATTCTTGTTTTTTGATCCGATGTTCGATAGTCAATCATTTTCTCTTCCAAGTAATCCAAACACATCATTATGCTGAATCGTCGCTCCGCGGTATTGGACGGATTGTAGGAAAATATTTGGAAGTGGCACAACAACTTGCCGTTGTTGCAGTGCGATATACTGCATAGAAAATATGCACCATAAAGCCCGGTCGATACGGGATGGCCGTAAGTGCAAGAGACGTGATGAGCCATTAGCATGTATCCAGTCAGTTGAAACAAACTTCCTGGCACAACTGAAGTATATTGTAGGATTCAATCCCAACCAAGATTTTCTTTCATGCTCTCGGTCCGATACTTGTTAGATACCGCCCTGTTGTCGGACCGCCTGCTGCTCTGTGATTATCAAGTGGTCTGGAAAGAAACGGCGAGGACTTAATTTACGTTTTGGTATCAATCCTTTCGGCGTACGCTTCAGCTAATAGCGGGTCTTAGTTACCTAGACTCTCATACCAGAAGATTCAAGTATTTGGAATCGGCTTACTGTCGCAGATTTTCGGACTTTTTCGGCTTGCTCCTCCCGTCAGATACCATCTACTTTATTCCTAATAAACAAATCACTGTTCTACATATGTGGCGGCTGCCTATAGTATTAATCTTATCCCCTAAACCGACTTCACTGCCCTCGCTATCTTGGTACCATTTGTACAATATTTCAACATTTAGTACTCATAATTCTAACACCTCTGCAGTCGCATTGATTTCGCTCTCTACTTGGTTCCTAGAAATCTCTGCGATTATTTTTAACCTGAGTTGTGTGCATTGTGTACGAGATGGCCTCTCCTCATGAACCAATCGCCATTGTTGGGACTGCCTGTCGATTTCCTGGTGGCTCTGATAGTCCTTCGAAGCTATGGGAGCTTCTTCGTGAGCCACGAGACTTGCTGACCAAAGTCCCATCCAACCGCTTCGATACCAAGGCCTACTACCACCCCGATCCAACTCATCATGGCACAACTAACGTGCAGGAGTCATACTTTCTGGATGAAGACCCAGCCCTATTTGACAACTCTTTTTTCAATATCCAGCCCACCGAAAGCGAATCCATCGATCCCCAGCAGCGCATGCTGCTCGAGACAGTTTACAGCTCTCTCTGCGCTGCTGGAATTCCCGTCGAGAGTCTCCGTGGAAGTCCCACGGCTGTGTACGTGGGCGTCATGTGCGATGATTGGAGTGGAATCCTCTCGCGCGACTGGGAGAACACTCCCACGTATGCTGCCACTGGTATGGGAAGAAGTATCATGTCTAATCGCATTTCATACTTCTTTGACTGGCATGGGCCATCGATTACCTTGGATACGGCATGCTCTTCTAGCTTGGTTGCTGTTCATCAAGCAATTCAAACCCTGCTGAGTGGGGAGTCAAGAGTTGCAATCGCCGCTGGAGCTAATCTTATCCTGAGTCCAGGTGAGTCGATGCTTTCGAAACTGTATAGAAGATCACTAACCTCTCGATTCCATTAAGCGATGTATATTGCCGAGAGCAAGCTGCGAATGTTGTCTCCAACTGGTCGATCACGAATGTGGGACAAAGATGCTGATGGGTATGCCAGAGGTGAAGGTATCGCTTCTGTCGTGTTGAAGACACTCAGTGCGGCAATAGAAGACGGAGATCATATCGAATGCATCATACGCGGCACTGGTGTCAATCAAGACGGTCGTACGACTGGTTTGACTATGCCGAGCGGCACCGCGCAGGAAAAGCTAATTCGAAGCACTTATGCCCGTGCTGGTCTGGATATCAATGATCCAAAAGATCGCCCTCAGTTTTTTCACGCTCATGGCACAGGTAAGAAACCGTTGAATTGCAATGGGCAAGAACTACGCCTAACTTAGAATAGGTACCCCAGCTGGAGATCCACAAGAAGCAAGGGCAATCTCACACTCCTTCTTCAGCGATGAGACCCACTCCCGGAACGACAAGTTGTATGTTGGCTCCTTGAAGACAATCATCGGCCATACCGAGGGAACAGCTGGACTTGCGAGTCTCATTGCAACGTCTTTGGCCATTCAAAATGCTACAATCCCTCCCAATATGCATTTCAATGAAATCAGCCCTCTCGTTGCCCCGTTCTACCAAGATCTTGAAATACCTACTGTTGCAAAGGCTTGGCCTACAGTTTTTCCAGGTCAGCCGCGAAGAGCGAGTGTCAATAGTTTTGGTAACTTCGTCTAGATCGTTTGCAATTTGTGTTTAATTCTGACAGATCTGCAGGATTTGGTGGCACCAACGCCCATGCCATTCTTGAAGCTTACGAACCAGTGCAGAGTCTGGCTGGTCCCGTTCCCGTCTTCACCCCTCTAGTATTTTCTGCAGCATGTGAGAGATCCCTTAGAGCCGCTATGATTGGATACTCCAACCTCTTGAAATCAAGCCCCTCTATCAACCTGCGCGACTTAGCATGGACTCTGCAGATGCGAAGTTCAACGCTGTCATATCGCCAGGTAGTTGCCGGGATCAATCCGCAAGACTTCTCTAACAAAATCGACTTACTTGTGGACGATAAAGTGACTAAAATGGATACTCGATACTTCGATGTGGCAACTCCTCGAATTCTAGGTGTTTTTACAGGCCAAGGTGCTCAGTGGTCAAGGATGGGCGCCCAATTGATCCATAAGTCTCCTTTTGCAACCCAGATTATTAACAAGCTTGATAGGTCACTCGCGGAACTTCCACTTAGAGACCGTCCCTCTTGGACCATCAAGGACGAACTTTCTGCAGATGAAGCTGCATCCCGACTTTCAGATGCAGCCATTTCACAACCGCTCTGCACTGCTCTCCAAATTGTTCTGGTAGATCTACTAGGACTGGCTGGTGTAAATTTCCACGCTGTAATTGGACACTCTTCCGGTACACTTGGTTCTTCAAATTTTTCTACTGATTCTTACTAATATTTCATAGGCGAGATTGGAGCTGCGTATGCAGCAGGTTTGATCACTGCAACTGATGCCATTCGTATTGCATACTATCGAGGTATCCACGCCAAACTAGCCAAGTCGCCCAATGACACCAGAGGCGCAATGATGGCTGTTGGAACAACCCTAGAAGATGCGATTGGATTCTGTGAACTCGAGCATTTTGCCGGTCGTATTCAGGTTGCTGCTTGCAACTCACTTTCTAGCATCACGCTCTCTGGGGACGAAGATGCTATCGATGAAGCAGTTGGGATCTTTAAAGACGAACAAAAGTTTGCCCGAAAGCTCAAGGTCGACACAGCATATCACTCTACACATATGAAGGCATGTGCATTGCCCTATCTCGATTCGATGACGCATTGTGACATCCAAGTCCAAGATGGCAATGGAGTAATTTGGCACTCAAGCGTTGCTCCTAACGGCTTGAGAATGACCAAGGAAAACCTTCATCCACAGTACTGGGTGGACAATATGACTCAAATGGTTTTGTTTTCTTCGGCAGCTGCCACGGCAGTTTCACAAAGTGGTCCTTTTGACATTGCTCTTGAGGTCGGACCTCACCCAGCCTTGAAAGGGCCGTTCCTTGCAAATCTTGAGGACGACGCTCATATTCCATACGCTGGCCTCCTTTCACGAAACAAGGATGACGTTGAAGAATTTTCTTCTGCACTTGGCTTCATCTGGACTCATTTAGGATCTGGTGCCATTGACTTCGATAGCTTCGAAAGCGGAGTATCTGGCTGCGTCTCCCCAAAGCAGATGGTAGTCGGTCTACCAAATTACCCATTCGATCATCAAAGATCATTCTGGGGTGTATCAAGAATTGCTGGTGCTCATGGAAATAATCATGCTGCTCCACATCCACTTCTTGGGAGAAGAATTGTCGAAAGCGAGACTTCGCAGGAGATCCAATGGCGAAATATACTGAAACCCAAGGAAATTGGCTGGCTGAAGTGTCACAAGCTTCAAGGCCAAATCGTCTTCCCAGCCACTGCATATGTAGCTATGGCTATTGAATCTATGGCCATTCTCGCCGGCAGCAAAAACATTGGTCTTATAACAATTACGCCCCTCACCATCGGTCGTGCAATTGCTTTCAATGACGAAAACTCTGCTGTTGAGTCATTGTTCAGCATCAAGTTAATCACCGATGGCCCTCATGAGCTTGTGGCCGACTTTGCCTGCTATTCAAGCCTGAACAGTGATCCCATGGGATTGAATGCGAGTGGACGCATCGTCTTTACATTATCGGATACAGTTCCGGACATCCTCCCCCCTGTCCAATCTGAGCAGTTCAACTTGGTGGACGTAGATATTGAACGTTTCTACGACTCTCTGACTCAACTTGGCTACGAGTACTCTGCTCCGTTTAGAGGCGTCAAGCAGATCAAGCGCAAGATTAACTATGCTGTGGGTAATATCGAAGATGCGTCGGGATCGGACTGGGAGGATCAACTCATCGTCCATCCCGCAATGCTCGATACCGCTGTACAGACCATCTTCGCCGCACACTTTTGTCCCGGCGATGGCAGATTATGGTCGCTTCATGTGCCGACACATATTGACTCTCTGGTCATAAATCCAAGGTACACCGCATTGGAACTAGGAAAGCAGCGAAATATGGCATATCACTCTGTGATGAGAACAGGTCATGATGCTACTACTAGCGGCGATGTCCACATTCTTGTGGATGTAGGTGGCCAGCAGCAAGGCTTTGTTCAAATCGAAGGTGTTCACTTGGTCCCACTTTCTGCACCAACCCCTGATAACGATGCAGTCTTATTCTCTCAGTTTGAATACCATGTGGCGGAACCGAATGGCGACTTGGCTGCTGGAAATGACCAGCCAACTCAGAGAGAGATCGATATGGCCATCGAATCGGACAGAATTTCGTACTTCTATCTTCGCCGCTTGGTCGAAACAATCACGCCAACGGAGAAAGCAAATGCAATCCCTCACTTCCAGAAAATGCTGGACTGGGCAGAGCACGTCATGGCGATTGTCAGCCGTGGCGAGCATCCCGCACTCTCGCCAGATTGCCGATTCGATACTTATGAGCAGATTCAAGAGATGATTGCGAAATACCCCGAAAGAGTGGATGTCCGACTGATCCAAGCGGTTGGTGAAAATCTTCCAGCCGTTATCAGAGGAGAGAGCAGCATTCTTGAGCACATGACTAAAGACGGAATGCTTGACAATTTCTACGAAGATGGTCTTTCTCTGGATACGGCAAATCGATGGCTCGCGCGAATGGTTACTCAGCTGTCGCATCGCTATCCGCATATGAACATCCTAGAGATTGGCGCCGGAACTGGTGGCTCGACGAGGGTTTTACTACCAATGCTTGGATCTGCTTTCTCGTCGTATACATATACCGATATTTCCAGTGCTTTCTTTGACCCAGCCCAGGAGAGATTCAAGGATTTTACCAGCCGAATGATATTCAAAACATTCGATATGGAGCGTTCTCCAGACTCCCAAGGATTCGTGGAAGGCTCATACGATTTGATTCTGGCATCAAACGTCTTGCATGCCACCAATAAACTTGAGGAAATGATGACTAATGTACGAAAGTTTCTCAAGCCTGGGGGCTATGCGATAATCTTTGAAACTACCAGCAATGACCTGCTCCGAGTTGGCTTACCAATGGGTGGCCTTCCTGGGTGGTGGATTGGTGCTGAAGATGGACGTCCATGGGGGCCAACTATGAGTTTGCCGAAATGGGACTCTCTGCTCCGTAAATGTGGATTTGGAGGGATTGAAGCATCGACTCCTCCATTCCATAACCTACACCCATTTTCCGTATTCGCAGCTCAGGCAACCAACGACCAAATATCTCTTCTCCGAAACCCTTTCTCAACCACACGTACACAACCCCTCGAGTCACTGTCCCCTCAGTTGATAGTGATTGGTGGTAAGACTTTTCTAGTGCATAGGCTCGTCGAAGAAGTGGCTCTTCTACTTGGAGGAACCCACAAAAACATCGTCCGGCATGAATCCATTGAAATGCTCAATTCCATCCCAATTCCTTCTGGTAGCACTATCATTTGTCTTACAGAACTAGACGAGCCACTTCTCAAAACTGTCACGGCTGCCAAACTCGAAGCCCTGAAGGTGGTCTGGAGCCAATCCCACAACATTTTATGGGTCACCCGCGGCTCTCGAGCTAAAGAACCTTACTCTTATATGATGATAGGTATCGGGCGAGCTATGAGCGGCGAACACCCCAATATCAACCTTCAAATGGTCGATATCGATTCTATTCAAAGCTCGACGGCCCGTATGGTATCCGAGATGTTGCTGCGACTAGAGTATCTTGATGCGTGGAATAAAGACCATTCATTCACGGAATCGATGTGGTCTTCAGAGCCGGAAGTTGTTGTGGAGAATGGGCTCATTTTGATACCAAGGCTTTATTCTCACAAGCAAGCCAATGGACGATACAACACTTCTCGAAGACCAATATCAGATATTGTCAATCCACAGGACTCGCAGCTCCTTCTCATGCCGTCTGGCTCGACTGTGCAACTTCATTCTGCGTCTCCTCTTCGAACGGCCAACCCACTCCTTTCACAACAAGGTTCAACAAGAATCCAGGTTACTCACTCGGTACTTCAATACATTCATATCGCTTCTGTAGGATATATGATGCTATGTTCTGGTAAAGAAGTTACTACAGGAGAGCCCGTGGTGGCTCTGTCTTCGTCAGCAGAATCCCCAGCTCCAGCTCTAATGACATGGACGATACCTCTAGGGCAAACCGATCCAGCTAGAGCTCTGTTGACAATCTCGGCCAGCATTGTTGCTAGGGAGATCGTTGCACTGGCCCAGCCAGAGTGTACGGTTTGGATTCACGGCTCTGATTCCATTCTACTCACAGCCCTAACACACCACGCTGCGAAAAACAATTTTAGAGTATTCTTCACCTCTTCTGTGAAGGAAAATTGCGATGAGCATTGTCAATATATCGACGGCAATTTCTCTCGACGCTTGATACCAAATTATATTCCTTCTGGTTGTGCTGTTTTCGTCGATCTATCTGGCAAGTCTACTTCAGTCGGCAAGCTTATTGCCGAATGCCTCCCTACACACTGCTCTACCTTTAACGCAACGCATTTCTTCGGAACCTCTGTTGATCTTAGACCTGGCTTCTCGCCTGCTAGAGTTGCGGAGGTTCTTCAATTAGCAACGCCAGATCTGAAAACGGCAACCATCCCTGAAGAGTCTTTCCACAACAATCTGATCCCCCTCCAGGAGATTTCAATTCACAGCATTATTGTCGAGCCACTTGCTGTAGTAGATTGGTCTGCGGCGTCAATCTCTGCTGTGTTGCAGCCCATTGATGCCGGTGATATCTTCAAATCTGACAGGACCTATCTCCTGGTTGGATTGTCGGGAGAAGTTGGCCAATCTCTATGCAAGTGGATGGTCGAGCATGGCGCTAGACATGTTGTACTAACCAGCAGACGACCTAAAGTTGATCCTCAATTTATTTATTCGCTGAAGAGGTTAGGTGCAGATGTCCGCGCTATTGCCATGTAAGTATAACGTTTCCTTCCGGATCACGCCCTAATTCTCTGAACAGGGACATTACGAATCGAGAATCCCTAACTTCTTGCTACAACGAGATATGTCGCACGATGCCGGAGATCGCAGGCGTAGCTAATGGAGCTATGGTTTTGCAAGACTCAATGTTCGAGAACATGACGATTGAGTCCATGTTGAAGGTCCTAGGACCCAAAGTCGAAGGTACCAAACTTCTAGATGAACTCTTCCACGACGTCGCTCTGGACTTTTTCATTCTCTTCTCTTCTATCACGGCTGTAGGGGGTAATAGTGGCCAAAGCAACTATATCGCTGCTAACATGTTCATGATCGCACTTGCTCACCAGCGAAGAACGCGAGGGCTGGCCGGTTCCGCCATCGGTATCAGTTCTCTCATTGGGCTCGGTTACGTGGAGCGGTCCGAGGATTTCGACGCGGACTACTTTACCAAGATCGGATACAACAACATCTCGGAGCACGATTTCCACCAGTTATTTGCTGAAGCAATAGTAGCTGGCCATCCAGACTCTCCCCATAACGCTGAAGTCACCACTGGACTGTCCCCGATTTATTCCGATAGTACAGTCAACGCCAAATTCCGGAGTGATCCTAAATTTTCTCATTTTGTTCTTGACCGGCCTGGTACTCAAGGATATGCAGACACCACTGCTGTCGTTCCAGTACGTGTACGTTTGTTGGAAGTGGACGACCAAAAACAGGCATATGCCATCATAAGGGGTAAGAATTAGACTCTAAATACATATTTCAGGACTAACAAACAATTAGAATCATTTATTGCTCGGTTGAAAAGGACCCTGCAGATTTCTGAGGAGGAGAGTGTCGATGAGAGAGTCTCGTTGGTTGAGCAGGGAGTTGATTCGCTAATGGCAGTTGACGTCCGTTCCTGGTTCTTGAAAGAACTGGATATCGACATGCCAGTTCTTAAGGTCCTTGGTGGCGGCTCCGTCGTAAGTCTTCTTGACGATGCCATGGACAGACTACCTGCCTCTTTCTTCAAGTTTGATGTAGGCGAGGGAAAGGTTTCCGCGCCAGTTCAGAAAGATACCGCATTGTCGCCTCCCGCACTGAGCAATGGACCATCGACAGAAACATCATCAATTATCAATCAGAGTCTGAGCGAATCCCCATCAGGCAGCGCAACTCCTCCATCATCAGACAGTGATAAGGAGACTACCCCTGGAAGCTCCAACAAGCGAGACATTATGGTAGAATCCTCCACCGAAATTTCGGAGATGATGTCTTTTGGCCAAACAAGATTCTGGTTCCTAAACCAATACCTCAAGGATCCAAAATCCTTCAACATGGCTGTGAAAGTTCGGCTCAGCGGACCACTCCAATTACACGCAATGGAAAAGGCAGTCGAAGTCGTTTGTCAGCGACATGAAGCGCTTCGGACTAGGTTCTTTACATCCGGTGATGATGAAGAAATCCCAAGCCAGGGTATTCTATCCAAGAGTCTAGTAGGCTTAGAGGTAAAGACTATTTATAGCGAGTCCGAAGCAGACGATGAACTCGAATTTATGCATGACCATGCCTGGGACCTTGGGAACTGGCAGTCCATCAGAATTCGTCTTCTTACCCTCTCGGATACAGTCCACTATATCATCGTTGGCAGTCATCATATTACC
Organism: Pseudogymnoascus sp. BL308; assembly: GCA_001630595.1. NCBI lineage: Eukaryota > Fungi > Ascomycota > Leotiomycetes > Thelebolales > Thelebolaceae > Pseudogymnoascus > Pseudogymnoascus sp. BL308. Next base: position 124,168 of record LMYD01000429.1, on the reverse strand, counting down.
TTGGATGGTTTTAGCTTCAGTAACTTGTTCACCGACCTAGAAGGGGCTTATAGCGGCAGATACTTGAGCCCATTGCCAGCCAAGTCGCAGTATCGTGCTTTTGCAACTCAACAGCGGAGAGATTATGAAGCAGGCCAGATGAACGCTGCCATCGAATATCACCGCGGCACCATCTCTAACGACTTGAGGCCTATTCCACTTTTTCCCTTTGCGATAACATCGACTCGGCAGACTTTGGATGCATACAGCTTGCATGAGGCCAAAGTCACTCTCGATCCGGCTCTTGCCTCTCGCATCAAAGCGCTTGGGCGCAAGTGTCGAGTAACCGCGTTTCACGTCTATCTAGCCGCTTTCCAGGCATTCTTGTTTCGACTACTTCCAGAGATGGACGACCTGTTCATCGGAATTGCTGATGCGAATCGAACCGACAAGAAGTTCTTGGGCAGCCTAGGATTCTTTCTCAACCTACTACCGCTCAAGTTCGAAAAAGGAAGCCTTGGTGGTACCAAGGTCTCAGGGGCTCTCAACGATGCTCGCAACAAAGCATACGCAGCATTGGAACATTCAAAGCTCCCCTTTGATGTTCTTCTCAACGAGCTGAACATCCCCAGATCTGGATCCCACACACCAATTTTCCAAGTTTTTGTCGATTACCGTCAAGTCGTTCAAGAGAGAAAATCCTTTGGAGGCTGTGAGACTGGCGACGAGCGCTGGTTGAATGCCAAGACGGGGTATGATCTCTCCCTTGAAATCACTGACAACCCTGGGGATGAATCACTCTTGGTACTTAGACTACAAGAGGCGTTGTATTCAAAGGAGTCGACTGAGCTTCTTCTCGGGTCCTATATCAGCTTCTTGGAAGAATTCTCAAGATCTTCTGAAACATTGATCCAAGAGCTCCCTCTATGGCCACAGAAAGCTATTGATGATGCGCTTGAGGTTGGAGAAGGCAAGTGACTACGTGCTTCATTTCCGTCTACTTGACAGCTAACTTTCAAAGGTCCTCGGTTGGAACTGAAATGGCCAGCAACCATTTCCCATCGCATTGACGATATCTCCATTCTCCATGCCGGAGATCTTGCTTTAAAAGACGGTTATAGAAGCGTACTTACCTACGAGCAAATGAGGCTCCGTGTTAATTCCATTGCGCTCTGTTTGCAGGCCACCGGAGTTACCTGTGGTGATGTTGTCGCAGTCTTTCAACAACCAACTGCAGATTGGATCTGCTCAATGCTTGCAATTTTCCGAGTCGGCGGCACCTATGTCCCTTTGGACCTCCGAAATTCCATCGTTCGACTTACCAGTACTGTTTCCTCGGCCCAACCGAGACTTATAGTAACGGACAGAGTCACCGCCTTAAGCGTCCGGTCCATCGGTGCTGCTGATATTGCTGCAATCAATGTATCCACCATCGAAGACGACAATCAGGAATTGTTGACTAATGCTGCTACTCCGGAGTCAGCTGCAGTTATTCTTTTCACAAGTGGCTCCACAGGCGAGCCGAAAGGGGTTGTGATGAACCACAGCAGCATCAGGGCTCAGAGTGAGGCATACTCCCGTGCTTACAATATACCTGACGGTGCTCAAGTTGTTCTACAACAAAGTATTTTGAGTTTCGACTTCTCCCTGGACCAAATCTTTGCCGCCCTTGCGAATGGTGGGTGTCTCTACGTTGTTCCTGCCGACAAACGTGGTGATCCCCAAGAGATTACAAACCTGATGGTCAAAGAAAAGGTCACATACACATCAGCTACACCATCTGAGTACGCAATGTGGTTTCAGCACTCGGCCAACAATCTAGTTCAATGTACCTCCTGGAGATATGCTTTCGCTGGCGGTGAACCACTCAGCCAACATCTCATTCAAGAGGTCAAAAATCTAGCTCTGGTTGACTTACGATTCTTCAACAACTACGGCCCTTGCGAAATCACGATTGCCTCCACCAAAGTAGAAGTAATGTATAACGACGCCAAGCTAGAAGACCCTATTCCCGCTGGGTTCATGCTACCGAACTATTCCGTGTATATTGTTGATCAAGATCTCAAGCCAGTCCCAATCGGTGTACCTGGCGAAATAGTCATCGGCGGAGCTGGTGTAGCTGACCGATATCTCAACATGGTTGAGTTGACGAACGAAAAGTTTGTTGCGGATACCTTCTTGCCAGAAAAGTCATGGTATGCCAAGAATGGATGGTCTACAATGTATCGAACTGGGGACTATGGTCATCTGCACTCTGACGGCGCCCTCTACTGCCGTGGCCGTATAGCTGGAGACACTCAAGTCAAACTGCGGGGGTTCCGTGTCGAACTTGGGGAAGTTGAAGCCGCTATCCTAAAATCCGCAAATGGTGCTCTGTCGAATGCTGTGGTTACACTTCGTGGGAACGACGGCGAAAGGTTTCTAGCTGCACATGTCATATTTATCACTAATTACCCCGAAGCCGACCGCCCACAGCTTCTTAGTACCCTACGGACGACGTTACCTTTACCTTCATACATGCACCCTTCAGTATATGTTCCATTGGCCAGTCTTCCACTCACAAACCATCTCAAGGTTGATAGACGAATCATCGAAAAGCTCCCTCTTCCTGCCATTAAGAAGACTATTGAGGCGACTGAGAAGCTCAGCGAAACTGAACAGAAACTCTCACTCCTCTGGCAAAGATTGATCGTCCAAGATGTGGATATAGTATCAGAATCTGACTTCTTCAACGCTGGTGGCAACTCTTTGCTCTTGGTGAAGTTGCAATCGCAGATCCGGGAGACATTCCGCACGGCTCCCCGTCTTGTTGACCTCATGAACGCTAGTAAACTCAAGGAGATGGCAGCAATGATAATCTCTGGCAAGGACCGCACCGCGATTGATTGGGACCAGGAAACAGCCTTGCCAAAATCTTGGCTGACAGCGCAGCACGCCCAGCGTGACCCTCGAAAATCTTCCACGGAGAACCTCACGGTGATTTTGACAGGCGCAACTGGATTTATTGGGCGCGAGCTACTTCAGCTTCTGATTCAAGATGATCGAATATCCACAGTGTACTGCATTGTCCGCGCCGATGACGGCCACCCAGCCTCACTAGCAGACAACTCACCAAAGATTTCTCTTCTTTACGGCGATATTTCTAAATCGAATCTGGGACTCTCACTAGCCGAGTTTGACACCTTGTCGTCAGATGTGGATGTCATAATGCACTGTGGGGCCAACCGCTCGTTCTGGGACAGTTACGACGTCTTACGCGATGTCAACGTCAATGCGTGCAAGGAGCTTGCTCGTCTCGCTTCAAAGCGACGGGTCCCTCTGCATTTTATCTCATCTGGATCGGTACAACAATATGATGACGTGAAGCCACCAACGGACGGGAGCGATGGCTACGTTGCTTCGAAGTGGGCAGCCGAACAAATCCTTCGCAACGCTTCGAGCTCACTTCGCCTACCAGTACGAATTCATCGACCCTACGGCTCTCGACTTAATATCCAGAATGATACGGAAGCTACCGCTGTTCTAAGGGAGTTGAAGGCTATTGCTCACCAGCTTGGCACGCGTCCATCCTTCAGTGGATTGTCTGGCAGTGTAGATCTTGTTCCTACTCAAACTGTCGTAGCTGAACTACACGCCTCCATGCTCTATCTCAACAACATCCCAGATGTAGACATCATCCGTCATGACGGCAACATTCACGTTTCAGTCAGCGACTTTGCGGATGAGGTAGAGAAGGACCCTAAGCTTAAGGCTTTGGGTACTATGCGTGCTTTGGAGTGGTTTGGCGAGGCGAAGAGGGCTGGATTTTCCTACTTCATCGCTTCGCATTATCTGGTGATGAAATCGGAAAGTGGAGAGTTGATTTCAAAGCGTTGAGTTGCGTTTGGTTGTTTTGAGCTGAATTTTCCGCCTTTATGTCTCCTTGTTGTTCTTGTTTAAGTCAAATAGGCCGTTTTACTATATATGTTCCCGCCCAACCGTGAAATGAACTGGTTGATAAACTAGCCGGCATAACTATAATTTTTCTAGTTTATGGTTGGGCCGGCCTAACCATGAACTAGTAGATAGCTTTGTAGTATACCCTTTATAGAAAAGGTGCTTGTTCTAAGCATATTTTCTCTACTCTATATTTACCTAAAATACTACATATAACGTTATAACTAGAAGTATTAACTAACATTTTTTTTGAAAAAATGGTTGCTCGTGACACCTCTACAATCTACAATTCTTGGCAACCTCAAACCCTCCGAGCCCAGGAGTTGGTCTCACTAGGACAAAAAGTCGGGGCCACTAGAATAAAAAGGCCAGCCTGTGGTACAGGCGGAACGGACCGAATATTCCCACGGATCTACTTTTTCTTGAAGCTGGTTTTCCTGGGTGTTGTTCCCGAGTCGTGGAGGTTTGGTCACTTAGCTTTCAGTCATCCTTATCCGCGGGAAGCAGGTTCCCATGGCAATTCCATACCCGCTAACGGACAACCAACATGGGTTTCTCTTCACAACACCGCAGCATATCGAACGTCTCCACGAGGGCGACTACATTTGCGGGGCTCCTCCGTAGAGTCTACGCAGAATCTCGGTCGTAATGGCTGACAATAGATGATTAGCCACTGTTAGCCACTGGGTCCCTGAGCTGGCTTAGCTACATTAAATATAAACCTCAGGGCGGGCCCATTCACTATGGTAAGCGTACATTTCGTCTGCTTTCGAGTACATTAGACTCTCCTTACTCTTGAATTTCTTATAACTGCGAGTGTTTTAAGCGCTGTATCGTATCGTTTTAATTAACATCCCACATCATACACACCATAGCCTCTCGATTCCCAATTCAATCTTCAACATGTTTCCGCCTCCCGCAGTCCAGGTGGAGCAACAAGCAAGAACTCGCCTTATGTTGCCTTCAGTGATGATGAGATCTGGTACCTCCAAAGGCCTTTTTCTTCATCGACGAGACCTTCCTCAAGCAGAGTCGGAATGGAGCAACATATTATTGTCTGCGATGGGCTCACGGGATGGGGACCAAAGACAACTCGACGGAGTTGGTGGAGCAACATCTACAACATCGAAAGCTGCCGTTATTTCAAAATCAACCAGACCTGGAATTGACGTAGATTATACATTTATCCAAATCGGTGTTGGATCCAACAAGGTGGATTTTTCAGGGAACTGTGGAAACATATGCTCAGGGGTTGGCCCCTTTGCTTTAGACGAAGGACTAGTAATTCCGGAACCTACACAGACTGAGGTGAGCAATCCATCATTGGTCCCATGTTGATTATCCATTAATATCTTGTAGATAGAAGTAAGCATATTTAACACGAACACCTCTCGTAAAATTGTCGAGACAGTCCAAGTCGGCCCAGACGGAAAGTTCTGCGAAGGCGGCAACTATCGCATTGGAGGCGTAAAAGGAACGGCTTCTCGAATAAAAGTATCATTCGTCGATCCAGCAGGAAGCATGACGAGTAAACTGTTCCCTACCAGCCACCTACAGGAAGAAATCCATGTGTCCTCCATCCCTGGCATAGAACCATTCACAGTCAACGCATCAATGGTAGATGCCGCCAACCCATTCGTCTTTGTCGATGCATCATCCATGCCTCAGCCATGGCATTCAATCGGCCAAAATGACCCTACAGCCCTCAAACTTATTGAAGGTATTCGATGCATAGCAGCTGTCAAAATGGGTCTTGCAACTGACGAAATCTCCGCCGGTCTTGTGCAAGGTACGCCTAAGATAGCCGTCCTTTCGCCTCCCAATTTCCACAATGGGAATGTGGAACACGGCAAGGTGCAGGAGATCTACGTGACTTCCTATAGCATGGGAAAAATGCATCCCAGTTTCCAACTCACAGGAGCAGTATGTTTGAGCGCTGCTGTGGGCGTCCCAGGCACCATCGCTTCCGACATTTGTCGGAGACGATTCTACAACACTCCTCCGGGTACGCCACCTGAGATGTTAATGGAGGGGCAGGAGTTGAAAGTGGGAATAAAGGAGAGACAGGTGACGATAGCGCATGGAAGTGGAGAGATTACGGCGGATGTGAAAATGAGAGAGGAGAGTGATGGGGAGGTGGTTGTTGAGAGCGTGGCTGTATCCAGGACGGCGAGAAGGTTATTTGAGGGGAACGTTTTGATAAATATTTAGATTTAGAAGTGTAAACTGATATGCTTGGTTAAACAATGAGTCTGTTCTTATAGCCCGTCAAACCTTCAAACGCATATGCAGTAAATCGAGCCGAGGATACTAAATCAATTGAAAGCAAAGCAAAGTGCTGGCGTGATACTTTCTAGCCGATTTGACACGCTGTTCGAACTATGAGAGCACCTCATCTATCTAGCGTCCTTTTCAACCAACTAAGTCGTTCTGTCAATCAAAAAGTTACATTAAAACAAAAGTGGTTCTAGAAACAGGAGTGGGCACAAAATTATGATTTGATTTCAGATGATACACTAGCAGCGACTCTAATTGTGACCGGACCTCAACAGGCTTAATTCCCCAAAGATAAAGGTTATCAATGGAAACAGATTGATGGAAATGGCTCGTCCAAAGTGGCAAACCGTAGATGCTTTCCTACCTGACAACTATAGCAAAATACAAGATCGTTGGAAATTTCGAGTTCGGAGTCGCGGCAATTTTTGGTGGTCCGTTCCGTGGAACACAACTTCCCACGGCTGTGCCCCGCATTTCTCAGTTAACACAGGGGATACCCCGCACTGGCACCCCGCATTAAATCCTTACCCCAGCCGCTGATCTCTCCAGGGTGTCACTTGGAATCTCGGCCATTACCAGTGGTGCTTAGCTATTATTCCTAAGCTATGGGATTCAATCCCGCTGTGTATGGAGACGGGCTAGGTGGAGCAGAATTCACGATTAGTATAAAGTGATGGCCCACAACCCTTTAATTCTCTCATTCTTTAGCCAACTCTGCAGATTTCTCTCTTCGGTTGAGTTTCGCATCTCTTTTCCGAAAAGTCCTGCACAGACTTACCTAAGAACTAAAAATGGCGACCCACGAAACGGCTGCAAACGATCTCGATGAGAAAATCGACGTTCAGCAGTATGAGCGCGCTATCAATGATAATGGCGTCTATACGCCGCAGGAAATCCAAGGCAGATTTGACTTGTTGCGTGACTTGAACCCGCAGCAGATGGCTGCCCTCAACAAGAAAGTGTTGCGGAAGTTGGATTGGAGGTTGATGCCAACCATCACCATGATGTTTTTACTTAAGTAAGCTTCGACATCCAGGGCGGCGGCTTGAACAATTCTGATGAACCTCAGCTACTTGGACCGTATCAATGTCTCAAACGCCCGATTAGCGGGCCTTCAAGGGGATCTCCATATGTCCGATACGGTATGGAATGCAGGTATCTCGACCTTCTACGTTGGGTACCTCATTGGTCAACTCCCTGGGAACTTGTTCTTGGCGAAAGCAAAGCCAAGCTGGTTCCTTCCCTGCATGATGTTGGCATGGAGTACTACAACGATTTGCATGCCGGCTATGACCAGGCATGTTTTAATCAATTTCCGTACCAGAACACTCGTCTGACATCTTCATAGTGGAGTGGGCTTCTGCATCTGTCGATTTTTCATCGGCCTCACTGAAGCCCCTTTCTTTCCTGGTATTACACTCATGACTTCATCCTGGTACACCAAAGAGGAAAATCCAATGCGAATGGCTATCTGGCATGCCGGCAACACAATTTCCAACATTGTTTCTGGATTTCTGGCAGCTGGGATTTTGCATAATATGGAAGGCATTGCAAATCTGCATGCTTGGCAGTGGTTCTTCTTGATTGAAGGCGCGGCGTCTATTGTCGTCGCTTGTGTTGCATTCTTCCTCTTGCCTAATTGGCCAACAAACACCAAATGGCTTTCACCGCAGGAAAGTGAGATGGCCCAGTACCGTGTTCTTGTATCCAGCGGAGGAAAAGATGAAGGAGTTGGAGGTACTTGGGATGGCGTGAAGAATGCGGTCAGGGATCCATTTACTTGGCTGTTCTGCGGCATGCATTTTTCTCTCATCAACGCCCAGAGTTTCAAGGATTTCTTCCCATCGGTAAATCTTCCCTTTTGAAACACCTCCCTTGCACAGGATCTCTGACGTATACCACAGATTCTCAAGACCTTCGGCTTCGACGAACTAACCACCTATCTCGTCCAAGCCCCACCCTACGCAATTGCATATATCACCTCCTGTCTTCTCGCCTACTCCTCTGGTCACTTTGGCGAATCCTGCTACCACATTATGGGGCCCATCTTTGCAGCAGCAGCCGGATGCGCAATCCTTATTTCCACCCTCAATGTTGTCGCACGATACATTGGTGTTATTCTTCTCGTGACCGGTACCTACAACGGTCTCAACTTGCAACTATCCTGGGAAACCAACTTGGTTCCGGCACCGCGAAGTAAAAAGGCTGCGCTGATTGCTATTGCGAACTGCATCAGTCAGATAAGCCATTGGTACAGTCCGCATTTCTTCCCTAGGAGTCAAGAACCGTTTTATCGTCTTGGAGGTGGATTGATTTTGTTTGGGTGTTTTTGTACGGTTTTATTGTGTTGGGGTATTAAATGGAGAGCAAAGAAGTTGAATAAGTTGCTTGATGAGCAGGAGGGGTGGACGGAGCATGGTGGGAATGAGAAGGGATGGCGATTCGTGTACTAGATGGGGATATAATTGGATATGAAGGAATAACTGGGAGAGGGGTTGTATGGATATGAACTTTATGTCTGGTTACGAATGGAAATGATATTTATTCTCACCTAGTCTGGGCAGGTCCGTCCTACTGCCATGGTCAAGCAAAACTTCCGCCACTCCCGAATTTTTGACCGATGGCAGCGAATTGGCCAGATTTAGCTCTTCTGTAGATACTTGCTTAGTTGAGAAGCACCCATGTTCAGATCCCTCCAGTGCGACGATGGAGAAGCTGATCACTAGATTCATTTCCGCCACCAGAAACCAATCCCACTTCACCCCATAAAAACCAGTCTTAAATTAAATGCAAAACTTGTGCAATCATGACGTTACATTCCATAGTTTAGGCCATCAAGCTCTGCCCCATTGAACCCGAAAAGCATGTCATCTACTGTCAATGATCCATCAGCCGGAAAATCCAGTATACCCCATCCCTGCTTGAAACCACCTCCTTCGACGTGTTGAGGCATATTACTATTCGGCAGAAATTCCGGTGAGTGAAAACGTTGAAGCTCTTGTGCAGATGCGTCATTCGCTGCTGTGTTTGCTTGTTGGCCGTTAATGAAGCTCTGAATGATTGCATCCATGTCCAGATCGAAGATGGTATCCTGATAAGGGTTTGATGGACCTATAAATTCTGATCTAGGTGTTGCTCCTTCTCTAGAACTGGTTGCTAAGTTGAATCTGCCATTTAAGAAACGGGACTCTTCGTTGGTGAGCCCCGGGTCAGTAGAAGTTGCAGCGCTAGGCGTCAATGTTTCAACATCTTGTAATTCTATCTGGAACTTTTTCATAAGATTGATGATAACTGTCTGAGCCCGTCTTGCCGCCCAGTTGGTTTCCTGGTTTTTGCTGAAGACAGATAAGCATGTACGTAAGGATGTGTAAGCCTCGGACCCCGGACCGAGTTGTGCTGCAATTCTCACATGTATCGTTGCTGAGACATATGTCGCATATGCGATAAGATATGGCGCGTGCCGTATAGAGAATGTTTTATCGTACGTTCTGAGTAGCTGGACTATTCTTGTTGCTGCCAAGGCGCAGACAGCAAATGAATTTGCTGGGATAGAAGGTGACATCGAGTGGAGATGGCCTTCAGAAACGAAGGGGCGGTGAAGAAGGATCAGCAATACATTAAACATGGCACTGTGGACTGTTAGTACTACAACATACAAATTGGGGAGGGGGGGGGGGTGGCATACTGTAAAGATAGGACGTGCGGCGGTGGAACCGGCCCACCGAATATTGAAGGGTCAAAGGCGAGATGCTCTGGCAGTGCAGCTTGCCAGTTTTCTAAATTAGCGTGCATTCTTTCGAGATCTTCGGCCAGCTTTTCCGGTGCTCGCTTCGCGCTCTTCACGCCGTAGACGTTGTTCAAGATTGCGTTCATTATGACACTGAGTTTGCAGAGCTCGGTGAACGTTGAAACACTATAGGCAGGGGATCCTGGGTAGCTTTGGGTTTCTGGGTATGCAAAAGGTGTCCAGCTTTCCAGCTCTTCATATTGGTCTTGGAAGAGTATCGGGACCTTGATGTCAGCTTCCTGGAGACTGACAGGCCTCCCTTGGTAAAGAGACTGGATTTTGTCAACCACTGCAAAGTATCAGCACTGTTCTAATATTCAAGCTGAGGATAGAGACTCACCGAACGCTCCCCAGAAGACCCGTCGCCGTATTTCCAAGTCTTCCTCGGTGGACTTTGAGTTTTGGCCGTCGATATGTGCTCCCAAATCGATGAGCATGCGAAAGGCGATCCCTGCATAAACCCAAGCAGCGCTACGCTCATCTCCAAGAGCAAATAGAGAATTAGTCATGACTAACATAGCCTGTATGGTGGTAATCTCGCTCCTGTCCAAGGCGCCGCCTAGCAGTTCACACACTCTTTGCCTGAATTGCTTATGGATGCCTTTGACCTCTTCCCTAGGTGAGAATTTGCTAGAGCCAAAGTATATTGCATTCAAGAGGAGCTTGGAGAAGTACGGCCCTTGACAGGCCATGTCTCGCATGAAGGCTGGTCGATAAGTGATGAGATGTGAATGATGCTGGCGGTTCCAGTGAAGAGATAAAAGATGCATCCCAAGCTCAGGATCCACACCATCAAAGTCTAACTTTCTGGTCATGTAGTTGAGAGTCTCGAGTTGCCCTATCAGAAGAAGTTAGACCTGAGTTTCTTTGGTCTCGGTTATTGAAGTCTTACGCTGATGAGCTGCCTCACCCATAAATTGCCTCCTTGTAAATTCCGACGTCTGAACACCCCCTCTTGGGACTGTATGGTCTGAGGGTTCCTCGTCGAATAGGGCACTGGTTCGCCCATAATAACTTGACTGGCTGCCCGGTACGGTTGGTATACGAGATGCAATCGGTGATACTACTGGCCTTTCATCGGCGACTGACTCTCGCCTCGGAGAGACTGTCAGAGAGACAGGTAGAGGGCCTGCCTCTTCAAGACGAGGTTCATGACTGGAAGGTGGATTCTGAACACTCTCGGATGCCTCTGGAGGTGTGTTACCTAATTGGGCTTGAAGTTTTCTGTTCTCCTGTTCCAAATTGGCAAGACGGTCACGTAAGGGCCTGGAATAGAATGTTAAGAAATTCGGATTTATCGCGACAAATAGACAAATATAGAGATTGCCACTCATCAACTAAATGACAGTGATTACATGCCACCTGAGCCGATGGCGCTCCTAGAGCCCTATCACTCTATTAGAGTGGATGAGTGCAGAACGGTTGCGAAAGCTTCACTTAAACTTCTTTCGGTTCCATGAACACCTTAAAAAAAACCAATCAAAAAGTGAGCTAGAGAATTCTGATTACCTGGTCTTTTTTGGCAGCTCACTGTACTGACACTCTTTATCGTAAAGCTCGCAATTCTTGCATCGAGGCTCTTCGTTGTCGCATTTCATCTAGCAAACGTCAGAAAAGGCCTCTGGATTACTACATATTACTGGATATCCAATGCAAACCTTCCGCTTCCTACAGAATTCGCATGCGCGAGCAGCCCTCCTCCTGGCCAAGTGACTTTGAGCCCTATCCACCATTGTCCGTTCGTCACGGCAGCCGCGGGAATATTTTAATGAAAACGGATATGGCCTTCCATGGAACGGACGGTAACTATATCGGCTGCCAAAACATGCTCAGAGAAGCGTTTCCTTGAAATCAGCAGAACCCGTTCCCTCGGCTTTGCACAGCCGAGGGGACGGGTACAACGGGTTCTGGTCGTCCCTAGTTTGATAATGAGACTCTTAGCACTGCCTAATTCGTCGGCGGTCAACTCTAGGGCCTCCGGTAGAATTCTTATCCGGTTTTAGAAGCGAACAATAAAAGCCGCGGGAACTTCGCTTCCGTTGTGGTCACATGACGTCTACGGAGGAAAGAAAAGGGAATATCATTTATGAACCTCCTTTGAAAACATGTATTAAACCTGAAATAATTCAAAGTCATGTACTCGCACAGTATCAGTTTAATGCCTAGAGATGAGCCACTTGATCTCCTCACCGACTCCAGCCGTTCTCAAACAAGAATGTCCTCCAGAAGCGGCATCAAAGGTACGTCGGATTAATGCTCAAGTCTTGCATTCACAATATCATTAGTTCGGTTCATAATTTCTTGTAAGAAAGCTGCTAACAGGCTCTAGAACAAATTTCATGTGTCTCCTATATTGTCATTAGTAGCTGGGGGCATTGCCGGCGGTGTTGAAGCAACTATCACAGTGAGGATGGCTAGGACTTATCTGATATGCGGAGAAAACTTATTACTGACAAGCCAAGTATCCCACCGAATTTCTAAAAACCCACTCGCAATTACGATCTGATGGCGCAACTCAGGGCATCTTTCGGACATTTCAGACCATTACAAAAACGCAGGGACTAGGTGCAATCTACACAGGGTGCAGTACTCTCGTGATAGTCAGTTTCCACAGCTCATTCATAAATTGTCTTCTTTAGGTTTGGGCTAATAATTGCCTCCAGGGAACTGCTTTCAAGGCTAGTGTTCGGTTTATGACTTTCGATACAATTAAGAATGCATTGGCAGATTCCAATGGCAAACTATCTCCAGGATGTGGAATTATAGCTGGAATGTCAGCGGGCTGCGTTGAAAGTATCATAGCGGTTACTCCCACGGAGCGATTAAAAACAGCTCTGTGCGTTACGTGCACTACTCTTCTTTTCTATTTCAGTTGTTAATACAACCCACAGCATCGATGACGCAAAGAATGCAAAACGTTTCAGAAACAGCCGACATGCGATCAAATTACTAATTCAAGACCAAGGGATTGGGGGATTATACAAAGGCTTGGCGTCGACAACCATGAAGCAAGCGGCCACTTCAGGGGTGCGAATGGGCTCCTACAATTCCTTGAAGGAGATATCACAAACGAAAGATCTCCCCCAAAACACCGCTACAACTTTTGGAATGGGAGCACTGGCAGGCACCATCACCGTCTATGCAACGCAACCTTTTGATACTATTAAAACGAGAACGCAGAGTGCGAAGGGTGCGGGTACCATGGAAGCTTTCCAGAGTATTTTTCAGGAGTATGGAGTAAGAGGGTTTTGGAAGGGAAGTAGTATGAGGCTGTCGAGATTGGTGTTTAGTGGGGGGATTGTTTTCACCGTTTATGAGCAAATTGTTTCACTTGCTAAGAATAATATGTAGAATGAACAAATGGTACATCTATTTCATTCTTGATTCTAAAAGGAGTCTTGAGCTTAACGTACATGAGGTCGCTACGAAAATGTTTGTAGAAAAGGTATGCCGCCATGTCATCGAACGCTATATTTTCTCTCAATATAGCACCTTAAATCCAACTAGAATCCACTGCTCACCTTACTCACCCTGCCTAGTATGCTCATCTACTCACCTATAGGCGTCTACTGTTACAATAAAACACGTTATAAAAAATGAACCTACTTTTAGTTTGAGGTGGTAGAGATAGTTGAGGTTGATGTAATTATAAAATAAGGGTAAGGGCAGCAAGACTCACCTTATAGGCTAGATGACACCAATTTAAGTATTATCTAGAGAATTGGTTGAGATCAGTGGATTAGTGATTAGGTAGGTGATCACCAGCGAATACTTAGTTATATATGTTTTTATTGCTTTTTTCGCTATTTTGGTAGTTCTACCAAAATAAAGAAGAAGGAGAAAGGCAAAAAACGAGCGCGGTTTCGCACCTTCATTGCTCTATTTTAATTTTTTACTATTATCTAATTAACTCTTATAATAGGAAAGGGCGAATGAGTGGCCGTTCCTTCCTTCTGTTCTTTGGATGGGTATCACTCACTTAGCCCTCTTTTAAAATCCTATCTGATTAAGTACATATCTTGAAATATAACGGGGAGATAGGGTTGATAGACACGCAATGTGGAGTGAGAGGGCTTGGGGCTGTTGAGGCTAGACTGGCCCGGGTATCAAACGGATGGTTGTGGGATCGTTCGATGCGCAACAAGTGCACCCGCCTGCTGCTAGTGGTGAGATATATGAGGTAGGCTGTTGAAAGGAGGGCATATCTTGAGATTCCAACTCCTGATGTTGATAGGACATGACGGATGTCTTAGGTCGGGGAGTATGTCGCATCGGCAATGATACCTGGACTTGATATATTCGCCTGTCCTGGATTAGGAATGCATCTTCCAAGCCGAGCGGCAAGTTACGAAGACTAGCTACAACAAGTGGTAATTTAGTGCGATAAATATCTTTCTATGAATTTACGTAGTCAGGGGCATCCCAGAATCTAGCTCCCCCCACCTAACCTTATCTAATCATCCTCAAAGCATGATTTATATCCTCTAAGCTTACGAGGCATGGGACGATAAAATGAAGCATATATCCCCCAACCTTACGAAACATGATACGATAAAATCCAGCATATATATTCCCTTCCTCTCCCCCCCCTGCTCTATCCTCACTCAAACCGTAAAACCCGGTGGCGCCATCCCATCCCAAAACCTACCAAGATGACATCTCATCACAACCCACTCCACAACGTAGCCTACGATCCACGCAACAACGTGGCATACACCCAGCCCAACAACATGGAATACAGCACGCACACCTTGCCATATAACCCCCTCTCACCTCGTCCTAGCCCTTCCACCGACAACCTATCCACGAGCTACTCCGCGAGAACGCTATCTCGGTACTCACCAAGCCCCGAAGATAACAGGGAGTACTCTCAGTGGCAAGCCCAGAAGCGTGCTCGAGAGCTCACTCAGGGGCAGACCGAGGAACACACCCAGAAGCCCATTCAAGAGCCCACTCGGGAACACACTCAAGAGCCTAGTGAGGAAGACGGTGCAACCACCCCCGAGCACAGTCTAGGCTGCTACTCTGACTACACCTCCACCTCCGACCCCTCAGACACCTCCTACTCCCCACCCTTCTCCCCTCTCGAGCCATGCCTCGAGTACGAGCCACATGCCTATCACTATCCCTCAGAGTACAGCGAAGATTCCGACCCCGAGGACGTCGAGTACGCGCCGCCTGCCGAGGATCCACTCGAGCCCGGGCTGGAATACGCCACCTCGTGCCCCTCGTCCTCTGAATCCGACGAGGAAGAAGATGAGTTGGCGAGTCGCGGGAGGGCGAGGAAGAGGGCCCAGATTAGGCAGAAGCATATTCAGGAGGTGAGGGAGATTATGGAGGGCTATGATCCACAGAGAGATGGTGTAAGGAGGGAGGTAGTGCAGGATGAGGCAGCGGTGGCGTTGGATAGGACGTTGAAGGAATCGCTCGTGGCACTACGTGTCCAGGAACTGAAGCAAAAGCAGGAAGATATCGAGAGGAAGCGCGAGACGCCCCGCTGGAAAAGCATGCTTTACACATTCTTGGTTCTAGTCATGGTGTTCATAGCTGCTTTTGCTGCAGTCTGGGTGGCCAACGAAGTCCATTATCGCCAGGGCTTGCCGTATATCAAGTTTGTTAGAGGGTAGGTAATACTCCCCACTCGCATAAGTTGTTTTGCTGACGGTGAGAGGTGATGCAGGCCGAGGACGGGTAACATGGCGGTTTTGGTGAAGTGGCCTAGGACGCACATGTTGTGGGGGGCTTGTCATCTTGGGGATAGTCCTTGTTCGCATGGGTTTATTTGAAGATCGGAAGGGGGGCCTTTTTTGGTGTCACCTGATGAGGGATTTTGTAGGTTTGCGTGTTCGGAGCTGGATGTGGGTGGGAGGGGAGGGGGGGGGGTAATGATGTGTTGGAGATGCTGGAGTTTTGGGGTTTGTTCGGTGTTGGTAATCGCTCTAGTGCTAGAAGAGGGGGAGGGGGGGGGCTTGTTTCTTGGTGATCCTGTTAAATGCTTTGCGGATAGGGGCGATGACATCTAAGTTCGAATGGAAAGTAGCATGTAACGGATTAGAGCCCAAAACTAGTTAGTCTGAGTCTTGCATAATCTTTAATATTATTGGTATCAATCTATCTATCAGCTATAGCTTGTACAGTTCCTCATGGCCAACTTATTATGCAGCTCATTTTTACTGATCAAACATACCGCAAAGAGCATATTTTCAGGACCGCTTCCCCAGTCTCGGCATCCGGATGGGGGCCACGAGAAGGAGGGTAGTTAATCCCACCCCCGCAGCTCCAATAAACGTAGCGCGTAGACTGGCGGAATACGCAGCTACGACCTGATCCCTATAATGCGGGTCTAGGCCAACGATAGCCTCTATACTTCCTCTCACCTTGCGGATAACCTATGAAAACGAGTCAGCGATGTCTACAAACAGCTTCCCGGAGGGAAAAAGGGCAACTCACCTCATCCTTGTCCGGCCCGCTAACAAATGCATCCAAGTACTTCACCAGCGCATTCTGCAACACCAAACTACTCGCCGCAACCCCAATCACCGTCCCCAAACTCCTCCACAGCATCAACGTGCTCGTCACCACCGCCTGCTCCGCCTGCTCACTAACAGCCAAGATAGCCATGAACGTGCCCGGGAACTGGAACCCCTGTCCCATACTCCCCAGAGCCAGGAATACGAGGATGAAAACTATAGACATATCCTTGTTGATCGTGCTTAGCGTGAGAGGTCCGAGAAAGACGAGCGCTGCACCGAGGACGAGAGGCCATTTCAGGCGTCGTGACCAAGTGATTAGAAATCCAGTGCTGACGCCGCAGACGGTGCCCGCCAGGGCGGAGACGAGAAGGCGGAGGCCGGAGGAGGTGGCGGTCTCGAGGCGCACAGCTTGGAAGAAGATGGGCATGTTGAAGATGACGGCGTTGATGGTGATTGCGCTGACGAAGTTGGAGAAGATCAGGTTGCTGCGCGGGGGGCGGGTGAAGAGGTAAAGAGGCATGATGGGGCGGGGCGCGTGGTATTCAATGTAGATGAGGAGGGGTGTGCTGATGACAAAGATGGAGAGGGCGGTGAGAACTAGAGGGTGCGTCCAGGGGTAGATGTTGCCTCCGGTAGCCTGCCGTGGGTTAGAGAAGTCTAGAATTAAAATAAGGGACACATACTAGAGATAGGATTAGAAGCGTGGAGCCAGTTGTAAGTACGAGAGATCCTTTATAATCGAACGTCTTCATTGCAGTTAGGAAACTCTCGTTCTCCTTGTTGTGACTCAGGCC
The DNA here is from genome assembly GCA_001630595.1 of Pseudogymnoascus sp. BL308. Classification (NCBI taxonomy): domain Eukaryota; kingdom Fungi; phylum Ascomycota; class Leotiomycetes; order Thelebolales; family Thelebolaceae; genus Pseudogymnoascus; species Pseudogymnoascus sp. BL308. The sequence continues at coordinate 106,922 of LMYD01000429.1, read as the reverse complement.
TAGACTGCGTGGCACAAAGATACATGAAGTAGCGAGGATGAGCAGCAGCGGAGGAACTAGGGTATATCAGTAGAGTTCCAGTTGCTCCAGCGAATCGTAAATGATACGTACTTTGTACTCCAAATTCCCAGCGCCAGCCCAGGGTATCTGCCATGGCGCCGCCAGCGGCCACCCCAAGAGCAGACCCAAGCCCATACACAATATTGATATAGGACTGGTAAACCCCGCGGATCTCAATTGGCACTAGATCTGACGTGATGATGCTTGCCATAGTCATCGAGGCACCGGCTCCAAGGCCACACAGTGCTCTCGCCAAAATAAAGCTTGTCATGCTCTGTGCCAGCGCGCACCATAGTGTTCCGGCTGTAAACAATATCAACCCAAATATCAACGGCGGTTTCCTCCCCATGGTATCCGACAACCTCCCAGCTAGAGGTTGGAGAGCGGTCGAGGTCAACAGGAACGCTGTCGACAGCCAGGAGGCACTATTCGCCGAGTGAAAATATGATGTTATAACCGGATGGCTGGATGCCATTATCGTACCGTCAAAACAAACGATGAACATAGCGCCCATCAGGCCCAGAAATATAAGCCAGAACTGACGGACGCTAACCCCCCCGTGAAAGGGGCTTTTCTGTTCCTCGCCATTCCCGTCTCCTTCGGCTCCCGCTGCAACAGAACCCTCGCGACTCCTCTGTATACCATTAACTCCTTTATGGATGCCTTGCCTCCGCCTCGAGATGTCCCGCAACATAGCCGACTCCAGCGACGCCGGCTCGATTCCGGTCTGGCTCGAATACGAGATCGTGCGTCCCAGCCGGTTTTCATACTCGCTCGGCGTCTCGTCATCGGTCCCTAGCTCGGCGTCGGCCGCCAGTTCATGGTCCCGGAACGTCTCATCCGGAGACGAGGTGCTGTGGTAATACGGCACATCGGTGGCTGCTCGTAGCAATGGGGTGTCTTCGGAGAACTCTCGTCGGTGATGGGCGTCGGTGCTTATCAGCGATATCGACGGCTGCCCGAGGTTCACTTCGTCATGGCCTGGCATCGTGGCGAACTCTGCTTCCTGTCTCAGTGAGGTTGAGGGAGAAAAGAGGGACAGTGGGGGGGAGTCACCTTTGTCCTACACTCCCGCAGGAAGTCGTATTATAAAGAAAAGGCCTCATCCGGTCGAGTTAGTCACAGTGTGCTTATGGCGACAACCCCCACATTTCAAGAAATTGCATGCGCTAGGATCAAGCTATCGCGGGTCTGGCTGCATCCCGCCGCTTACCCGCAATCTAGATCCGTATGTCACATAATTCCCTGCTCGTCCACGTACGGCATTCGTACATGTAAATAGGCCATATGCCGTGTGTATTTAGCGGTTTTATAAGAATTATATATCAAAAATTGGCCGACTGGCCATGCCTTAGTTGGTAGTAAAATGTTGTGAATGTTTGCAGGGGTCTGTGGTTGGGGCGCCTTTTGCGGTATGACTCGCCAAGCGACTACCCCGCCCTGGATGCGGGCTAACAAGTCTCCGTCCTTCCCCATTGACTGATCGACCCCAACTACGCGATAAGGGTCTTATCGATCAACCCCAATTCATGTACGCCTCCCCGAGAACGGCCTTCCTTCTCCCAACTATTACTTGATCAATAAGCCGAGTGTAATGCGCCTCCTCATTCAAACCCCACCAGATTCCTGAATCCTTTATCCTCTACACCGCATCCCATCCCGACAATGGCGCCACGTCCCCTACGGATCGCCATCCTCGAGTGCGATACTCCGCCCCCCGGCGTTCAAAAAACCCACGGCAGCTATGGCGGCCTCTTCACGGCCCTCCTCCGCGATGCAGCATCCTCACTCAGCCCTCCCCTTGCCGAATCCGACCTTGTCATCTCGGCCTACGATGTTGTGAAGGAGATATACCCCCCCTCGCTCGACGACCTCGACGGCATCCTGATGACCGGCTCAAAGCACAACTCGTTTGAGAGCGACCCCTGGATCCTCAAACTCGTCGAGTACACGAAGAAGGTCCTCGCTCAAGACAGGGTACGGATAGTAGGCGTCTGTTTTGGCCATCAGATCGTTGGACGTGCTCTTGGCGCTCCCGTGGGCCGCAGCGACAAGGGTTGGGAACTCAGCGTGACGGATTTATCACTTACGCCGGCTGGGCAGAAGATATTTGGACAGGAGAAACTGGTATGTGCTTTCTCCAACCCACTATTTGAGTTAGGAAGCAGTGCTAACTAACGTTCCTACAGGCCATTCACCAGCTACATCGCGATGTAGTCCATGCCTATCCCGGGGGCGTCGAACCGCTAGCACATACCGACCAGTGCCTCAACCATTCGATGTATATACCACGCCGTGTAATTACTATTCAAGGGCACCCAGAGTACACTGGCTCGATCCTTGGGGAGATACTAGTAGCCCGAAACGCGAGCGGCATAATAGACGATGAGTCGTTCAAGGATGCGATGGCGAGATTAGAAAATAAGCAAGACGGTGTATTGGTGGCGGGAGCGTTCCTTAGATTTTTGCTGGAATAATAAGAAGTATCAGGGCGAGCATAAGATAAATATTGGCGATGCATAGCGATACAGTAGATACCTGTATATATTGAAATATACATAAGTTCTCAGATCAGTCCGGCATGTGTTGTACACACTTATGGCAATATCGACCTCTGTTTGAGGACCGACCTTGACGATGGCCTTATATTTGTTATCTATAACCTATTCGGCGTCTAAGATCTTCTCCCCGCTCTTCCATCTCAGCAGCGTGAAGGAATGCTTCTTGAACGTGTATTTCCCCTTTCCATCCCAGGTACCCTCCGCTATCCGAACCTCCTCCTCCTCTGTGTTGACCACATCCACATTCTCGCCTGTCACAGTGCGTGTCTCCACTCCACCCTCCACCACACCTCCTATCTTCAAATCCACCTCAACATCCTTATTCTCATCCATATTCACCACCGCCACGCTGACCCATCCATCCTTACCGACAGTAGCGCTAACATCCAGCGTGTTGATCCCCTCCTCTTGAACTCCCTTCAACCACGCCGGCTCCGTATCACCGGTGTAAACATCTCCTCTAACATGCGTATGCACAGTCCAGCCCCTCATATATCTGCTGAACAACTCCAGAATACAGAAAGTTGTCTGCTTCACAATGCCCTTCTCCGTCGTCATAAGCGGCGATATCACATTAACCGACTGCGCAATATTTGCCATGCCCAGATACTTGGCCTGGCGCACAAACACGTTGAGCCACACGCCTACCGCCAGCGCATCAGAGAGGGTGTACTTCTCCTCCGCGCCGAGGTTGCCGGGTGCCCGCGTAGGCGACCACACGTTCCACTCGTCGAAGCAGATAGTGGTGCGCGGCTTGGTAGGCGCGATCTGGTTCTCGATGCGCGCGACGTCGATGAAGGCAGCCGTGGCCTCGATGGCGCGCTCGGCGATAAGAGGCGCGCTGACGTTCTTCATGTGGTCGGAGCTCGCGGTGTAGATGTGGATGCTGTGCATGTCTACGTATGGTATGCACGCGCGTAGCACCTCGAAGTCCCAGCTCGAGTATCCCGTCTCACCGCAGAGGACGAGGACCAGAGATGGGTCGAGCAGTCTGAGCGCTTTAGCGAAGACGATTGCCTTTTTGGAGTAGTCTTCTGCGTTCAGCTGGCCCACTTGCCAAGGGCCATACATCTATGTATGTTCAGTAAATCGCCTAGATTATCAGAATGTAGAAACTCACCTCATTGCCCAGCGCCCAGTACTTCACGCCCCATGGCTCTTGTCTGCCATTCTTCCGTCTCAGGTTCGCGTAGTAGGTGTTGCCGGTCCCGTTACAATACTCAACCCACGCCAATGCCTCATCCAGTGTGCCCGTGCCAAAGTTCAGCGCAAAGTATGGCTCCACGGTCCATTTCCCAACACCTCCCTCACAGTTTCCAAGCACCGTAAGCCAGTGTAGGAACTCGTCCGTGCCGAACTCGTTGGTCTCGACGCCCTCCCAGGCGAGCTCAGGGCGTGTGGGGCGCGATTCGCGCGGGCCGATGCCATCTTGCCAGTGGTAAGTTGCGACGAAGTTTCCACCGGGGTAGCGGAGGACGGGGATATCGAGGGATTGTAGGGACTTGAGGACGTCGGTACGGTAACCGTGGGAATCGGCCGTGGCGTGGCCGGGCTGGTAGATGCCGCCGTAAATACAGCGGCCCATGTGCCTGGGGGAGTCAGCTCTGAATATCCATGGCGTTTGCTTTGGGGTCGGGAATCAAGCTTTGGTGAGGAGATTCGCGCGGGGTAATAAATGGCACATTGTGAAGCCAAATATTACAACCCATTACACAGGATTCACAATGAAGTTCTTCACTTACTCTAAAAATCCTCCGTAGATGTTCTTATCAATCTTCGCGACCCTCCTCGAAGGGTCGACATCGACGCATGGTGTCTCTCCATCTGGGATTTTGGTGAAAGTAGCCATTTTTACTTTTTTGATTGAATGCTCAAGGGGACTGAAGAAAAAGGGTATATATCCAAGCCGTGAAGCTGTAGAGACGACAGAAAATAAATTCAAATCAAATAGCTGTCATAATTCCGGGCTCAGATACTCCGCACCCCACGGAGTGATGCACGCCCAGAGGCTTTGTTTACCCCTCCTCCCCCCACGTATCATATTTTTGTTTGATCAACACCCCTCCGGAGCTTCGATTTCCTGCCCTAGGTGCGGCATGGGACCATGATAAGTGATCCTATGGCGGCGCTTCCGGCATCGGAATGTGCCGGAGCAGCTTGGGGTGTATCATGTTGGCTTGGTATCACCTGTAGATTATCATAGAGTCCAATCAATCACAGCCGGTGGGTTGCCTTCCACAACAGTATTGTCAATATTGTGTCCCGCGTTCTGTCTTGATGGTGGCACGGGCAGGGCCTTCCCCGCACGGTAGCATGCCAAGAGCGTTACAATCAATGATTGACGGGAATACCTCGGGAGCTTGCTGTACCATGGAGATCCGATGAGAAAGTGTCCACATTTGCCTAAACTCATATATATACTTAGTAAGCATATCCAGTATGTATGACTGGGCTCGGGCAATATTTGTGTAGATGTGATTGTACCCTTGACGTGCTTTTAGAAAGCTTAACAGTGGGGAAGCTTCTAGTGTACATTACATAAATTAATTGGTGATAAAATGGAAAATACAACAAAAATCTGAGGGTAAATTTAATAGTTGTATGACTAATATATTGCAGGACGAATGAAAATTATATTGTATATTGTGAAATAAGACCAGAAAATATATCGTGATAGACACGCTTCCACACCAGGTTCTGCCGCATACCAAGAGGCTTGAAATAGGGTCATATTAATCATAGCAGCACACTCCCGAACCCAGGCACATGTACTAGTGCCCACCCCACGACCCAGCTCCCCACTACACTCGCCGTACCAAGCACTGTCGCCTTAACGACTGGCCACGCCTCCCATTCCTCGGTCCAAACCTGTGCAGCCACACAGACAACTGGGTGGACTAAGAATGCCGCATACGAGTACCTTCCAATGCTGCCCCATGACCTGTTCAGCCGCTTCGAAGTCCGAAAGAGCCTAAGAATAGTAGTCCCGAGGAGATAACCCGTTGTTTCATTCCATAAGGCGTAAGTGAGACCTGGAAGGGAGGACCCTCCAAGTGTGGCATTGGCGCTGTATGGCCGCAGCTTGTTGAGTTGGAGTCCAAGCAAGGCTGTGGATGAGATTGCACCACTTGCTAAGAGGATGTTGCGGGTGGTCTTAGAAATGGGCGGGGTAGGAGGCGCTTCGAGAGAGGCGCCCAGAATATAAGACGCCAGATATTGTGGTAGGTATTCTAGCTTCAAATTGAGAAGTGCGACCTTTGTCCCAGTCGGGTTGGCCAAGCGGATTAAACAGCAAGCTCCGATATCAAGTATAAAACTTGGGAGAGTAGTGGATTGAGCCAGAAATTGAGGAATAGACGGACATAGAGTGGCAATAGAATCGAAAATAAGTAACAATCCAGAAAACCACATTGGCCCCTTGACCCCATCTAGGGCCTTCCAATAGTCTGTTAGAATCTCCCACCCAAGAACTTCCTTGTTGTATAGCTTCAATATGGCAATCTGAGCGGGGCCCGCAAGCAGTGTGTAAACTACTAGTGGCACACCTAACTTTATGAACTTCGTCTTCAGGAATGACTTGGCACCTTTCCTTTTCAGTGCCTTGTTGGAGAAATATCCGGAGAGGAAGAAGAATGACCCCATAAAATAACTCTGGTTAAGGGCGTTAAATGCTGTGAGAGTGATAGATGACCCGGGTGGATAGAGTTTAGAACTGTAGAACCAGGATCCAAGGCCGCCATATGGCACTGCAACATGGTGATATATCACAAGGGCGGTTAAGTAAGTGCGGAAGTTGTCTAGGTAGTAGAGCCTCTCACGTTCATTTTGGGAGGCCAGTTTTGATTGCGCCGGGGCCATCTTGAGACAGTAAATAAACACCAGGGCAAGCAAGACTGCAAAATGCCGAGTCTTCTGTCGGTAATGGCGTTAGAAACCGATTGATTGTAATTAGACGCGCCACTGCGAAGTACTATGCTCGAAATCACATGATATGGGATGCTGATCTGAGAGATCTGGGTGCGAAATGAAGCCTTGGAAAAATTAGTATGAGTGTTTCGCCGATACCTTTGACAGCTGTGACACGCCTCGGAGGCTAGATCCCCGCCTTTGAGGAAATTCCGGAGGCGGCCGCATGTACCGAGGCTCGCTATCTCGGTTGATCTCTGGCATGGACCCAATCCCCAACTACTACCCCACACTCACGGCAATACTTCCTCCGGTGGGTTAAAACAAGACATGGGCATTCGGCAGGGGTCAGGGTTTCGTTCAATATCGCGCTGTTATTGATGGAAGTTATAGGTTCCAGATGGCTAGATTGGCCCCGGAGTTCTACAGAGCGGTACGGGTATGGGGAAGCATGGGAGAAGGCATGCGAGTAGGGATGCGTGCCATGTGTGCCATGGGAGCCATGGAAGCTATGGCGGTTATGGTAGGCATGTGGGAGGAGAAATCAAAGGCCCATGACCTACCTGGAGGGTCAGGGCTCGTTTCTGTTGCTGCTCATAAATGCAGAGCTCTCCTTCAATATTTCTGCCAGTGCGAAAGCGCAGCTTCATCAGCTTTATCATAGAATATAGCAACGATGGCGCTTCCTCCTAAGGTTTACCAGGTGAGATGAGACTCGAGCTCCGGAGAATCGCCATTGCAGTACTGAGTTGACATTATAGTTCCTCGTGGGTGTGTTTGTGTCATTAGGTTCAATCACCTTCGGATATGATTTAGGTGTCGTCGCGGAAGTCAGTATGTGAAAAGCTTCATCCCGTTAACCCGAAAGCCTGTTCGCTGACTCGTAACAGTTGCTTCTGAAACCTACCTAAGCCGCTTCAAACCTACCGATGCCGAGACGTATGCACTGCCCTCACCAGCATACCAACCCTTTCTAACACACTCCCAGTGGTGCAGTCGTCTCGCTGTTTACAGCAGGCGCGTTCTTCGGCGCCATGTTCGCCGCTCCCTCCGCAGATTATGTCGGTCGTCGCTGGACCATCGTCATTGGCAGTATCGTTTTCATCCTCGGCGGAATTCTCCAAACTGCTGCCCAGAATCTTTCCTTCCTTTGGTCGGGCCGCTTCTTCGCTGGTGTTGGTGTCGGCTTCCTTACCATGATCATCCCTCTCTACCAAGCTGAGATTTCGCATCCCTCCATCCGTGGCCGTATCACCGCCCTCCAACAGTTCATGCTGGGAATAGGTTCATTGATTGCTAGCTGGGTTAGCTACGGAACATTCATTGGCATCAAAAACGAAGGGCAATGGCGTATCCCACTTGGTCTTCAACTCCTCCCGGCCGTTTTCCTCGGAGCACTGATTTTCTTGTTCCCCGAATCGCCGAGATGGTTGATCGATAACGACCGTGGCGAGGAAGGTCTCCAGACGCTGGCAAGACTCCATGCCAAGGGCGACACCAACGATGTATGGGTCCGTGCCGAGTTCGAGCAGATCCAGGAGAATATCAGCTTTGAACATGAGCATGAGGCCAAGAGTTACGCTGAGCTCTTCCGTAACCGCTCATGCTTCAGGCGTTTAATAATTGCACTTGCGCTACAAGCAAGTGTCCAGATGACTGGTGTCTCTGCCATCCAGTACTACTCTGTTACAATCTACGGGCAGATCGGCATTTCTCCCGACGCCGCGCTTCGCTATCAGGCTATTAATAGTGTAATTGCCTTGATTGCGCAGGCCCTGTGTATCTTGCTTATCGACCGCTTTGGACGTCGCTGGACGCTGATCTGGGGTAACCTGGCGAACATGGTGACGTTCATTGTCGCTACTGCTCTTCTTGGTAAGTTCATCAAGCAAATATTTAGGCAAGCGCTAACGGACGCAGCAAAATTCCCCCCCGGAGCGACCACAAATATCGGAGCCTCATGGGGATTCATCATCGTGACCTGGGTGTATAACTTCTCCTTCTCGGCCACCTGCGGTCCCCTCTCCTGGATCATTCCCGCCGAAATCTTCGACACCCGCACGCGCGCCAAGGGTGTCTCGCTTGCCACTATGATGTCCTTTGCATTCAACACGATGATCGGACAAGTTACTCCCATCGCAATGACGGCCATCAAGTGGCGCTTCTACCTTGTCTTTGTGATCTGTAACTTCACGAACGCCCTCTTCTTCTGGGCCATCCTGCCCGAGACCAAGCAGATCCCACTCGAGGAGATGAACTACCTTTTCACCAATGCGCCGTTGTTCGTTCCTGGCACCGATAAGTCGCAGTACCAGGCCGATTATAACGCGGACCTGGAGGCGAGGGCGAGAGCCTTTGAGGCGAAGGGTGCGGCCGAGGCTGATCACGACGAGGTTGCAGTTCCGGCTGCTACCGAGGAGAAGAAGGTGTAGCTAGTGCTGAGATGGAGTTATTTAATATGTAGCTCTGGCCAAGAGCGGGGTGGATATGCAAGAGCTAGTTTTCAGATGTAACCTTCATATGTAATTAGCAACCTTGTGATATATACCAAGTCTGGGGCCCTATATCTAGTGAATATAGTAGCCAAAAATTATAGTTGGTGATGCATCCACACCGGAACCTCACCGGATAAACCATGCGGCCAAAATCCGCGTCTACAACTAGACTATAATCTGGTATCAAGTCCTCGCTCGCTTACCGGCGGCTTTGTTATCTGAACTCAAACGCGATACTGTGTCCCTCACAATCGAAACTGCAATTAACTCGATATTAACTCACGCCTTAGGCACATTAGAACATACCGTATTAGTGAAAGCCGTGCTAAGATGGCAACCGCGCAAGATCTTCCCATGGGCTTGCCCATAATCGACCTCGACATCTTCCTCAACGGGTCACACAACGCAGCCGACGTGCAAGCTGAATGTAAGAAAGCGGCACAGGCTCTGGTAACCTACGGCGCGCTCCTGCTGCACGATTCGCGCGTGTCTGAAGAGGACAATATTACATTTTTAGATCTGCTGGAGGACTACTTCGCACAGCCTGAGGCTGAGCTCAAGAAGGATGAACGGCCTGAGTTAGGTTACCAGGTTGGCGTCACGCTTGAGAATACCGAGAAGCCAAAGTGTGCTGTGGACGAGCCCTGTTTGCGTATCATTGAGAAACTAGACCCGGCTGAACGACCGCTTGACATTACAGCGCATTCGCCCGATCCCAAGTGCCGTTTCTTCTGGAGAATGTCTGCTGGCCCACCGCCGTATGAGACGAAGTTCCCCGGCCTAAATGCAGATAATATCGTGCCCGAGGCACCACATATTCGGGATCGGTGGCCTGGGGTAATGGACAAGTGGGGGTCATCTATGAAGAATGCGTAAGTCACGCCACATCGTATACAAATGCTTAGCCGCTAAGTCTCTCACTTCATAGGGTCGAAGGTCTTTCTGAAATGACGGCTGTTGGACTGGGGCTGCCGGAATCAACATTTAAGGAGGCCGGCACTTACGGGTGAGTTCGAGGCACCGTTTTCTCCCTCAAGCAAGTTCTCAGCCATCTGACCGTTTTCAAGACCGCACCTCCTCGCCCCAACAGCATCTGATCTATCCAAGTACGGAACCAAAGACACCATCCTTGCCGGCTTCCACACCGACCTTAACTTCCTTACCATCCATGGCCGATCCCGCTACCCGGGGCTGCATATCTGGGCGCGCAACACAGGTAAGCGCATCCCCGTCAAGATCCCGCCCGGAAACTATCTGCTCGTGCAGGCAGGCAAGCAGTTAGAGCACATCACGGGCGGGCTAATAAAGGCGGGGTTCCATGAGGTGGTGGTGAATGAGCAGACGCTAGATGTCATCGAGCGTCGCAAGGTAGAGGTTCCAGACCGACCTCTCGTACGCATCTCATCGACGTTCTTTTGGCATCTGAGCTCTGACTTTGACCTGGCCCCGATCCTTAGCCTAGCGGAAGAGTCAAAGAAGGCGAGGGCAGAGCAGTTCAATTTGGGAAAGGACGAGGACGAGGAGATAGTGTACCCGGCTATGAAGGTTGGACAACAAGTGCAGAAGTAAGTGATGGGGATGAAAGCGATATTAAGGGAAGATTTACTAACTGTTTTATAGTGAGTTGCAGCATATTGAGCTTCTGGTATGAAATTATATGTATTACAGAGCAATGGAGTTTGTAATATTTGACTATAATAGCCATGAACGAGTGTCTGCCTCAATGGTTTTCTGTAAATCTTTTTTTGCCAGATCCTTTCCGCATCAGTCTGAATTATTAAGGAGCCACAACATGCAACCGAGCTCAGCTTAATTACTAAGCACTGATAATGCATCGAGCTCGTCACTCCCCTTTCTTGAATACTCTAGCAACTGCATCCGCACTCTGCTGGGTTCTGACAGTTCTTTCCACATGCCGGCTGTTGGCTGCACTGTCCCCAGTTGGTGCACGTGTTCCAATCTCCAGATCCGTCACCGTTAGCAGTCCAGCACCACTGCCCTCCATCACCACAGACTTTCCAGCAGCGGCCTTTGCCGAGATCACATCCGAAAGGAGCATTGGAGACACAACTGCGACCGGTGAGGAGATTCTATAAGACGGGGGAATTAGTAATTGCCTGCTTAGATATGTTTGGGAGCAGGTGAGTACAACGGTTCGCACTTGGGATGTGTTGTAATACATGTATGACACGGGTTGTTGGAGTGCATGCGTAGAGTGTCACAACAGGGAGGGGCAAATAAAGAAATCCGACGTCACATACAAACTTATCGGAGGAGCGAGCCCATGCCGTGCCTGGGGGTGGGATGGAGGAGTTGGAGAGGTCGGGAGCGACGCCTCTGTTGCCGGCGTAGGAACCAGACAGGACGCCAGTAGCTTGGATAGTGAGGAAAAGGATGGTGGAAAACTGCATTGTTGCGGTTGCTTATATTAAGGCGAGTTTGAGTAGCTGGGTAATTGATGTTAAGAAGAATGGGTAAAGTGAAATAGATGTTAATGTGTTGGGTTTGTAATGTATTGGAGAAGCTGATTGCGTGTTGTGATAAGACATAATACAGAGGAATGCCTAGGGGTTATATACTTTTGTCGTCGACCTGACTTATCGGTACCGACATCTGCAGATCTGCCTAACGTAGATACCTTAAGTTGCATCGGAATTTGCTTAGAGCATGACTGGTGGCTCCCTACATGATGAGGATTTGCCAAGCATCTCGATATGCACAATTCAGGTCTTTGCTTCCGGCATGACTGGCGGCTCCCTACATAATGAGGGTCTATCAAGCATCTTAAAGTGCACAGTTCAATAAAAGTGAGTCATCTCACATCATCTTTGGCATCCCCAGTCTCGATGGCCCCGTAGAACTCTAGAATCCGCTGGGCTTCTCAACTTGCTTCCGCGGGGCAGGAACCGCACTACAATAGTTTATACGTGGGCAGAACTGCCCAACAAATATAATAAGAATTCTAAGCATTTCCAATGATAATATTTGTAATTAGGGTTATCGCTGCCTTATAGCCAAGATTGGCACACAGTGCATTCCACCTAGAACCACTCCTGAATATCAATCGCCGTACCTCCCACCTCGACATCGCTCACCTTTATCACTAATACTCCAGCCACTCTACCACACAGTCTAAAAACCTGCTATTCTAACACATACCACCCCCCTTATCCAGCTTAGCCACTACACCGCAAGTAGGCACACTGCCTTCCTTGCCAATGAGAAACTGCTACGCTTTCGCCGTACAATACGTGTTTACCATTCATCTTAAGCGCGACTAATACATTATTTGTGAACTTTTAGCATCTTTTATATGGCGTGACGAGGCGGCAATATCTCACTTTCTCGACCTCTCTCATTAACTCAGATAGTTTGTGGCGCACTATGCCGAGCCCATGCCGTCTTCTACAGCGCAGGAACAAAAACGGGTGCATCCCTGGACGGGTATAAACAGTACGCTCCTATTACGCAAGGCTATATTTAAGCATCTATGTGTGGCTAATCTATACGGCAATAGTTGACAAATGTCTAGATTGATTCGCCATCGCTTCAGGCGGCAAGAGGCCACGACTCCGCGCTCTGCCTACTATCACGATTGAGATCATTAATCTGATGTCTTGTAAGCAATTCTTTATATAATAGTCAAATCAATGCAACCCTGCGTACTGCGTGAGATTTGCTACCTTTAACGTTATTTTGTGATCCCTCGATGAAGCCGGTGAGTATCATGTCGTGCAGGGGAGCTGCTCCTCCGCGGTTTCAATTTTCCGGGCCCACGCAACTGTACGTTGTCCAATCAGGCTGGCAAGCTATGGACTCGCACATACCACACATTTTCAACTCGGATCTGCAGCATCATTGCTGACGGTTGCTCTATATTTGTGGTTGTTGAAATTTATTGATTACTACCCCGCCAACCGCAGGAACTGCTGGTGCTCAAACATCGATAATCGGGTGTCCGCCCAGGGTATTGAATGGGTCCATAGCCTTGTCGTCCCACCATGGCGGAACCGAACCAAGTTTCGAAGATTTGGGAGGCTGCCATTCGCCAATACGAAGGTGTCACGGATAGAAAACTGGATGGTCCCGCCGTTAGGGGTTTGACAACAGTGAACGAGCTACGAGACGCGATAGAAAGCGAAAATAAGATATTTGCTGACTTTAGACAAAAGCGCCATGGCTTGTACGCCACCTTGTCAGCAGCCATGGGCCCGATCGAATTGGTGGGTGCCGCTGCAGGTGAAGCCGCTGCAACGGTGCTTCCAGCTAGTACCTATGTATTTGCTGCCGTTCAGTACCTGATAGGAGCAGCGAGGGGAGTCTCGGAAAAATACGATGCGATCGTGGAAGTTCTTGAGGCGTTGAAGGTGAAACACCTATTACTCAATATGTTTTATAAGCCAAATCCCACTACTAATACGGTCGATACAGGACTTTACAGTCCGCCTAGAAACTTATACACGCCATTTAATGTCTCGTGGACTTGGGGGCAAAATGATTGAAATTTTAGCTGTTATATTAGAGATCCTCGCGATATCACAGAAGGAGATGAAACGTGGGAGACTCTTTTCTTTCGGCAAGAGCCTTATTGGGGCCACAGACGAAGGCAAAGAAGCCATGCAGAAACTGAGCAAGTTGTTTGACAGCGAGAAGGGCATCGTTGGCGCCGAAACCCTTTCTGAAGTGAAGAGCATATCAGTCGCGGTAGACAAGCTCAACATTGACGTATCCAATTTGGTCAATTCTCGGTCTACACATGCGACACAGGATCAAAATCCCCTACGGAAGATTAGGGCTATACTTATTCCATCTGGCCTCCCTGACGAAATGTATCACGTTTTCAAGCGCAATCGAGTTTCTGAAACTGGAGCTTGGATTAGAGATGAGCCCAACTTTAAAGCATGGATGAGGGGTGAAAAGCCGATCCTCTGGGTATCAGGCAATCCAGGGGCGGGAAAGTCATACATTGCAACTAATGTCATTACGGATCTTTTTGCTGCATACCCAAAGAGATATGGAGACACATCCGCCGTCTCTATCGGATACTTTTTTTTTAAAGACGATAATCTCCGCACCCGGTCCTTTCGCCAAGCCCTACGGGACATTGCTTATATGATTAGCCAGAGTGATCAGGCATATGCGAAGCATATCCTAGCAACCTGTGACGGCCCCGAAGACGTTTCAAGTCTATATGAAGTTTGGCAGAAGCTGTTCATTTCCTTCTTTAGGGATGATGACACTAGTCAGCCGTCAAAAAGAAAAATATTCATTGTTCTTGATGGGCTTGATGAGGCTCTCACAGAAGAACGCATCGAATTTCTGGAGCTTGCTAGAGATATTGGCCAATCAAGTCAACTGCAGATGGTTATGTTTGGGCGCTTACAAGTGATGGACGATATACAGCAATATCTAGACATGCCAGATGTGCCAACGATACATGTTACTGCGGAAATTAACTCACAGGATATTAGACGGTACATACGGAGCACTATTTTTAAATCTGTGTATTTGAAGAAATCTTCGAAGTTGTTGTTATCCGAAATCATCTCTCAGCTCTCCAAGAAATCCCAGGGCATGGTAAGAGGTTGCAGTTTACTTTGTTAAAGCTAAGCGTTTAGTCAATTTACTAACATTGATAGTTTACTTGGGTAAATTTAATGCTCACCGATATCCTGAAAATGCGTGGGGAGGGAGTTATCCGCAAAGCTCTTCAAGAAGCCCCTCGTGGACTACCTAAAATGATCCGTCACATACTTGAAGGGTACTCAATCTCCCTTAGAGAATCCCCTGATATATTGCACGACTTTAACGAGCTCCTTATATGGGTAGCCGTTACAGCTCGGCCGTTGAAGTTGGGGGAGATTAACAGCGTGCTGAAATGGAAATCAGAAAGTGGAGAAGGCATGATTGGGCTTGAGCGGTCTCTTCGCACCCAGTTTGCATCATTTTTTACACTAATAAGACAGGATGGACTTAGTACTGTTGACCTCCAACGACTTCAGCGTGGCGTAGAGGCCTCAAGCACAGACGAGGATAGAGGGGTATATTCTCTAGGCGACTCAGAAGAAGACTGGGATGAAGCTCAGGATGAATCAGAGTCTGATCCGCTTACAACGGAGGTCACATTGAGCCACGCCTCATTCGGCGATTTTTTCCGCGATGAAAACGAAGGCCCAGTCTCTGGCGGACAGCACACCTTGCCAGTTGGAGTTGATATCAGAAGTGCGAGAGTCCGAGTTTTCTGTGCGTGTTTGGACATCATGTCTTGCGAGCCAAGGAGCCCAAAAGAACAGATTGCATTAGAGTTAAGGTCGTATGTGGCCTCTGTTTGGCTGGAATTGCTCCAAGAGATTGATATTACTAAGACGAGCGAAGAGGATAAGGAAGCCATTGCCCACGGCCTGATGACCGTCTTGACAAGGAACCCTGGACTTGCGGATGTAAGCTGGAATTTCGAACTCATTGGCCGTAAAAGCCTTGATCTACTCAAGCTCTGGCTCGAAAAGTCTCAGACCCCAAAAATCAAGGAATGGTACAGCCGGGTGACTACTGAAAATGACGCCGATCTTATTATCGAGGTCATTCGTCAGATTGGCAAAAGATGGCTTTCCACACACAGTACAGACCGGGTATTAGATGCTATGGCAGTGGCTGCCTTTATAAAATTTAGAAGCGGCGGAAATCCAAAGCCGGCTTTGGTCTCCGAGGAGGCTATTTTCAAAAGTGCAAACTGGCTTTCTCTAGATCAGAACGCCCTTTGGCACCTTCGATTAGGTACTACGTTTCGATACCTTGGACATTATGCGCAATCATTAGAGCAATTCGAAAAGTCTGCCTTCCTCACGCCCGAAAAAGACCAGTGGCCTATCCGACATAACAAATCGGAGTTGTATATTGAGATGCGCAAGTATGAGACAGCGGTGGAGCTTGATGTCGAGATATATCACGAGCTTCAAGCATTGCGCAACGAGCAGGATGCGAAAGAGCCGAAGAAATGGGATTTCGATCTACACAGTGTCTGTCATCGCCTTGCGATTTGCTACCGAGAGCTCAAAAAAGAGGATGAGGAGATCGAGTACCTTGAAAAGGCAACGTCTTATGATATGCGATGCTATATCTGCCTCAGACAATTGATTACGCTACTCTATTTTCGTCACGAATTAGACAATATTACGTCCAAACTAACTCGAATGGATGTGGAGCTCCCCGACAAAGAGTACACAGGCTTGGTAGAGGCCCTTCTGACCAGTTTGTGGACTCAGGACGAGGAAGACTACAAATATATCGCGGTGGCCGCGCTCCATTCCAAGAAGTTGGACTGGCTTTTAAAGGGCTATAATACCGCCATACAAACCGCAAAAAAGGAGCACAAAACTGTTACCGCCGTAAGTTTAGAGTTGACTCTGGCAGTGATATACGACAAAGGTCTAAAACTGCACGAAAAAGGCGCTGAGGTCTATAAGCGCATTCTCGATATATATGGAGATACCCGTATCGACTTGATGCTTGTGCGATCTTTAACAAATGCGAAGTTTTATCTTGCCAATTACCTCATTTCGAGGGCTGTAGAGGACGGACCCCTCTCAAAATCAGGTCAAGAATACGGACGCCAACTTGATAATCTAGTCCAACGGAAACTACGCCTAGTGGTGGATGACAATGTACCCAGTTTCGCGGACCGCGAGCGTGACATATACCTTTACCAAAAAAACTTCATAAAAAGCTACTCGGCATTCACAAGCCATAGTATCTGTTACTTATACCTAGGCAATTACTACAAGCTAGCGGGTCGGATGGAGGATGCCATGACCCAGTACTCAGAGGTTATCAGAGGTTGTCTGGAAATACTTGACAATGACGACGAAGCAGATGATTTTTCCGCATTTGAGGTCATGTTCCAGGTGATAGCGTCTGTTTTTGGACCTGAGGAGGCTGTTGACATCTTCTATCTGGCGTGGGCTAGTAGGGCAATAACCGCTCAGTTGTGGGCTAAGCGGACTGAGATATCAAATACGGAGCACGAAGGATCTAAGAAAGGGTTGCATATAAGCCTAAAGACATCAGAAAGCACACCAAGCGTAGAGAACGAAAAGGGCGACGAAAAGGCTGAGGATGCTTCGGTCTCTCCTAAGACGCTATCTTGGACTGTTGAGGAAGTCCAATGTCGCGGGTGCTGGAAAGATTTCAAGTCCGGAAAATGGAAAAAGCACTATATATGCTACCACTGTGTGTATGGGTTCTGCATAGACTGTCACACAAAACTAAAGGCCAACACATACGATGGTCCCGTTTGCTCACCGCTGCATGACTGGTACGAGATCCCAGCACCACCGGAAGAACTAATGAAGAATTGGCAAGTGGGGAAGCTGTTCTGTAAGTTATTGCTTGTTCTTTTTATGTCTGCTGTATGTTATCGTGGGATATATCTTCGTTTCTTTGCAGCGACCAGAAATTATGCTCCTAAATCACTCATGGAAGATAAATTACTAATACAATATGTGGTAGTGCGTGGTGAGTGGGTGGATATTGATGTTTGGAAAAATAGTCTACGGAAAAGGTTCTTAGAGAAGTGAATAGTAGATAATGTAGATTTTCTATCCTAAACCTGTAGCACTCGCTAATAATACGTTGACTCCATTCCTATCAGTTCCCATTTAACCCTTGAAAGCATCCCTAGCCTAGTCTACGTCTATGAGTGGATTGGGCTCATCTCCGAGTCTCCTTCCTCGCCCGAGCTACCCAACTCCGCCGCTTTATACGCCGTGTTATCTGTCGCCCTCAGCTTGGTCTTGCGCCCAAACCCATCCATCACAGCCCCAGGATGGAATACTAGTAACAAAAGCACCGCAACCACAATCAGAATCCCCTCAAACACCAAAAATGTGTTCTCATCTTTCATAAGCTTGCCATCGTAGCCACCGGCCATCTCGGCGACTCTGTAAATGGAACGTATGAGGATCAACATTGTCGCTGAGCCCAACGACCACAGGAACGCCGTCCACTTCTTCGACTGCGCAAGCGAGGCATTTTGTAAATCGCTGCTGACCTTGTGTGATGCCTGAGTGCGCCACAGGAACTCGAGGAAGAGGTACCAGAAGAGAGAAATCGTCGCGACCTGGAACGACAGACCACCAAGCATGATATTGATCCCCTGTTGCCGTCCGTCATCATCCTCTGCGGTGGATGTGAGAGCTCCACCCACACCTTGGAGGACGAGAGAGATGACGTCGCATGTCAGGAATATAGGTGTATACCATCCCGGTCGTAGCCTGGACATTTCCGGTCCGCAGATAACCACGATGCGGCCCAAGCAGATGTAGATGGCGGCGCAGAATAAAACCGGGGCCATTGTGAGAGTCACGATCTGCAGGAGGTAGTAGTCCTCTAGGAATGGGTTGTTGTTGGCGAGGATGCGGCCCACGTAGCCCGCGAGCTCTAAAAAGAGGCCGATTAGGATGGATATTGTGTACGTCCAAGTCTTGTAGCGCCAGCCGGAGATCATGTGACCGACGGTGAGGAGGCCGAAGAGGACTAGTGGGACGATCCCCATGACGAGATTAGGCCGGTATCTGAATATAGAGAGCGACAACGGGCAGATGTCGAGGTTGCAGAGGGCCGGGTCCATAGGTTGGTTGGGGAACATGTCGGATTCGGATGCCATTACGATGGCTTATTCGGTTGTTGAGGGTTTCGGAAGGGGTTTTAGGAAGTAGTTTGCTTGTATGTACTCGGATGTAGCGAGTGAGAGCAGTGAAAGGCAGGTTATAAAGTTGCAAGAGAGAATGGCTTGAGATGAGAATGAAAATTAAACCTACCTCCATCGTCTTCCTCTCGAGCTCTTATACTTTAACACCTAGAGCACGCTCCGTTATCAAATGGCGCTAATATCTCACTCTAAAATAACAAAACGCAGTGATTCCAACTCACAACCAATGGAAATAAAATAAACATTGCCTGTCATCACATTGTGGAGAGAAATGGCCAGTGACGGATCGTATTGAGCCGATTGCGTCGCAATCGCCAGCACTGCCCGGGTCCTTGGGGGCGGTCCATGGCAACGTCAACAACTGATTTGGGAAAGACACGGTAGTGGGCGAAGTTTCCGCGACCCCAGCCACTTTAAATCCCAACTTTACTATTGGTAGGCAGGCTGGTATTTTAGGATTGCTGGGGAATGAGGAAAAGGCCGAAACAAGGGTCATTACGGCCTTAAAAAATGTGGGGCACGGTCATCAAAGCACAGCACGGTGCAGCCGTAACTTTCCCGTTTCGGTCAAGTGTAAGAAATTAGTGTCCCAGCTCCAACTTTGATTTTGGCCAAGCTACCTAATGAATTTGAATTTTCCTCAATAGTAATCGCGTATTTGCGCCTCATACGCGTCCTTTTGAGCCTCGTGGTATCTTACTCAAAAGGGCTCTTCTGTGACAACTCATTTAACTTTCCAAACTGATTGGTTCTATTCGGAAAGGCTAGAATGTCCCTTACCTCCCTTACCTCCCTTACCCAACTACTCATGGTATTATTAGAAATAAGCTATGCCGCCTAAAAGCGAGCCGAGAAGGATACAGAGGCTAGACATGGAATAAGGACGCGCAGGCTAGACGTGGCATAAGGTCGCTGAGCTCATCAAGCTTACCAAACTCCATCCGCCGCAACTAGACGGAGTGTACGGCCGCATAACATATCGGCCAAACCATGACTCGTAGGATATTCTAGTTACAGATAAAGCAGATATCGAATGCTGAAGTTTACAAGCCTTCACTTTATATGGGCGTTGATTCGAGGTTTCACGGGTGTTATTACTGTACTCGAAGGCCGCTATTCGTGAAAAGTGTGTCCATTCTCTCATCTGGCAGGAGCGATGGTTGCCCTGTGATCGCACCTTCCACGTTTGTGCAGTTACAGTATTATATTGAACTTGAGCTCTTGGAGCCTCTGAGCTCGATAATCAGAATGATAAAAGGCACCTTTGAGATAGCCACCGCCCTACAATGGATAGGATTAGTTCCTCAGGGAACTTTGGCACGCGAGGGTCGGTGACGTGGCTTTGGCGTTGAAGGTCCACTTTATGCCAGGAGGTCCGCCTTGGCAAAAGCTTATTGCCTTGCTTGATCGTCATACCTCATGAGGACCCCGCCTTTAAAATCAAGGGTTTTGATGGAATGCCATTTTCAAATTCCGATACAGGTCCTACAAGCCATGACATTCGCACAAAGTTTTCAATCAATTGTTACGTTCTTCATCCAATTATTCCTTATATTCCCCTACAACGCCCTCACTACTCCACGACACGGCCCATTACGTCCACGCAAGAGAATCGGCGCGAAACCTGCTCGTGCGAACAACACTAACCGAAGTAACCCGACTATGGTTTCTGAGGGCTTGTATAAGCTGTGCAATAATAAGGAAGGTGTTTCTGCACTTCTTGCAGAAGATCCAACTCTTGCGCCCGGGGATGCATGGAAGCAATTGTATGGTAACTATGTGCCAACGTCGAAGAGTGCGGCAGGGTCGGGTGGGGACAGCGAGGAGGGGCACAGCATTAGCGCTGAAGAGCTACAGCGCGTTGCAGAATGCGGAAACTGGGGACCCTCGCAACCAAGTGAGCTATTCTTGAAGGTATGCACGTTCCATCTTTCAAGAGGACAGAATCTAATCAAGGCAAAGATCTACCACGATGCATTGGGTCCTGTGGAAGAGGATATAGCAGCAGCGATGGTTAGTCTTTCCTTGATGGGCAGCTGTGGTGTCGTGCCGTTGACGATAATATCTGTGTATGCTTTTCCTCAAACTACTTGAACTACGACTAATGGACGCAGGGTGCCGGATATTATGCGTCACATGAGCAACATGATTGTTCGCGCAGAAAAAGAGGTGTATCTGGCCACCAACTACTGGCAGAACTCTGTCGCATCTACGTACATCACCAATGCCATGAAAGAACTGTCAGCAAGAGCCGGCCAGCGTGGAGAAAGGATTGTCATGAAAATTATCTATGACAGAGGAAGCCCCAAGCAACTTTTTGAACCCCATTACATTGTTTCCGAAAAAGAATACCTAGGTAAAGTGAGCTCCACCTTTAAATCAACAAAACTGATAAATTATAGGCGACGCTGTGAATATTCCAAAGCCAGAGGAGATTCCAAATATTGACCTTCAAGTTATGAATTACCACAAGCCGATGCTGGGCACTTACCACTGCAAGTATATGGTGGTTGACCGCAAGTATGCCGTTTTACAGAGCAACAACATTCAGGATAACGATAATATGGAGATGATGATCCAATTGGAAGGTCCAATCGTCGATTCGCTGTATGACATGGCTCTCATCTCTTGGCACAAAGCGCTAGAACCTCCACTACCAAGCTACAACTCTCCAGCTGCTCAAGGTGGAGTCGGTTCTTTCGGGAAAACAAGTCACCACGAAATGTTTCGCCGCAGTGACGCTCAAGCAAATGCGATTATCGATGCTCAAGTCGGTAATTCTAGCCAACTAGAAACGGCCGACGCAAGGGGACACCCCTCTCAGAACCTAATCCCAGGGGAGAACGCTGGGCTACTCGAGAGTGAACGGTTGGCCAACCTTTCCAGCGATGCTCCCTATAAACCTTCGCCAGCACGAAATGCCATTGAGCGCGCAATTAACGCTCCACATCTGCCTCCACTTGAAAAAGTTGACGCCCAGAGAAATTCTTCGGGATTAAACAACGGGCAGGAAAAGTTCGGCAAGGATGCAGTAACAAACGCTTACTTGCGTGCTGGATCATCATCTCTCCCAAGCTCTATTATCAGCCAGCCTCTACAAGGCAAGCCTCTTCCAGAGCATTTAACAACGGACCCTCATTACGACATCGATATTGCTGGCGAAGTAGCCCGTGTACAGCAGTCGGTATCTCCAAACGACAAGTTAACTCGCCTACAGGCTACAGCCGCCCATTTGAACCACACCAAGAACACAGATTTCCCTTCCTCGATCCCGGAAATTCCGTCTGGTGACGAGTTTACCCCTTACATACCTCATGCGGTGCACGAGCCATTCCCGATCGCAATGGTGAACAGACCGCCATACGGAACCCCCAATAACAGCGACGTGTATACGCCACAGAATGAGGCTTGGCTAGCTGGATTACGATACGCGAAAAAGAATGTATACATTCAAAGCCCGACTCTGAACGCAGAGCCAATACTCAAGGAGATATTAAACGCATGTGAGCGAGGCGTCGATGTTTTTGCATTCATTTGCATTGGTTATAATGACGCCGTAAGATGTCCCAAATCACACAATCCCAATCATGACTATATACTAACTAATACAGGGTGAACTTCTTCCAATGCAAGGGGGGACCAATGAGATGATATCACATGCATTGCACCAATCGCTCTCGCCAGAGGGGTTGAAGCATCTGCATTATCACTTCTACCTTGGCGCCGACCAAACGCGGCCAATCCTTGCCAAGGCCAAGAAGCGGTCATGTCACGTCAAGCTGATGATCATCGATGAGGAGATCGGGATTCAGGGAAATGGCAACCAGGACTCGCAGAGTTGGTATCACAGCCAGGAAATCAATGTCATGCTCCAGAGTAAAGAAGTCTGTGGGAATTGGATTGATGGGCTGAGGAGGTGCCAGAGAACGGGAATATATGGAAAAGTTGACGATGATGGTGTGTGGAGGGATGCGGAGGGGAAGGAGGTCGAAGGCGCAACCGGCACCGATCCGGGCAAGTTCAGTTGGTTCAAAGGGATTGCAGGGGCGGTTCGCAGGGTAAGGGGAGCTGGGGATTTCTGAATAAAGAAAGAAGCGACAGGTGGCATAGTGACATGCGATACATCGTGATGTTGGCATGTCATTTTCGGAAGAGTTGGCATTGGATCTTGGCATAGAATCTGTTATATTTTCTTCTTTTCACATGCATATATTAATCCAACGAGGACAAGCATACCGCAGCACTTTGTCCAGGGAAGGAAGAAATTCATATAGATAGCAAATGCAACCAACATAAAGCGCACTGGCCGCCCCGCATCCGAAGTAACTCATTGGCGGCGACGCGTAACGGCTCATAAACTCGGCATTTTCGGTCAGCGTCCGAGGAAAAGTCGGCGCGTCGGAACGAAGGGGGATTGGAAGGGATTGGAAGGGCCCTTGTATTTTTCGTCATCCATGTCACATTTCAGCGTATCTTGCCTGCACCTGCTTCAATCCGTTTCAACCAACGCTCAAGGCTAATTGTTGGAAGGATGAATAGCGATCCGCTCCGCACTGGCGGCCGTTGCGGATGCAGGGACTATAGTCGCATAAGTGAAGTACGTGTCTCAGGGCATGTTCGATTGAACTTCAGCCCCCATCTCCCACCATCTAATTATTGTCGGCCAGGGAAGTGAACGAGGCCGAATATCTACGATTCACGTTAAACCTCTTTAATTCGCCAATACCTCGCTATAAGTTGGTAGTTTCACGCTCTTCTTACTGTCGTAGTCATGACGGAAGGATCGTCGACATCTCCTGCGGCAGCGTCCCCACCGGCCAAATCCCCACATGCGGCATCTCCACCCGCCGCTGCCGCCGTTCCACAAGATTTCGAGACTGAACATCTTCCCATCGTTGGTGCACCCTCGTACTATAGCTCTACTTAACTCAGACTGACCCATCAAGGCATCCGATGACAGCGATATTGATTCTGGTTTTGGCAGCGATACGTAAGCCTTGCGCGCCCGCGGAATATTAGTTACACTGACTTATCCCTCCAGCGCCAGTTCCACAACCTCGATACGGGACAGCATTCGGGATTATCGCGTCTTGAACGGCAGGACATACCATAACTTTAATGACACAGAATACTGGGGCCCCAACGATGAGGACGCCAATGAGGCCATGGACATTGGCCACCAACTGTTCACCCTTCTCTTCGACGGCCGGCTCTTCCTAGCGCCCATTGGCGACAACGTACAGAAAGCAATCGATATTGGCACTGGCACCGGAATTTGGGCTATCGATTTCGCCGACCAATTCCCCTCCGCAGAGGTTATTGGCACCGACCTCTCGCCCACGCAGCCATCCTTCGTTCCACCGAACCTGCGCTTCGAGCTCGACGACGCGCAGCTAGACTGGACGTTCAACAATAACACATTCGACTTCGTGCACATACGCGGCCTCTTTGGGGCCGTCTCCGACTGGCCCAAACTGTACAACGATGCCATGCGCACGTTGAAGCCGGGTGGCTGGATTGAGCAGGTCGAGATCAATATCCAGATCGTCTCTGATGATGGGACCGTTGACGAAGACCATGTCCTGACTGGCTGGGCGAAGCCGTTCTTCAAGGCCAGCGAGCTCCTTGGTAAGTCCATTCGGACTTTAGACCAGACTAAAGAGCGCATGGAGGACGCGGGGTTTACAAATGTGGTGCAACGGAACTACAAAGTTCCTATTGGGGCGTGGAGTAGTGACCCGAAATTGAAAGAGGTCGGAAGGTGGAGCCTGCTGTACTGTCTGTCCGGGATGGAGAGCTGGGCGATGTACATGTTGACGGTGGTATTGAAGTGGAAGGTGGAAGATGTCCACGAATACTTGGCGAAGGTAAAGGCGGGATTTTTGGATAAGAAGAATCACGGATACTATGTAGTGTAAGTTGTCCCCCGCGATAAAGGAGGAATACCAACTAACTGATTTAGTGGTGCCGTATATGGCCAGAAGCCGCTATAAGCGGCCTTATACAATTAGGTCAACGGATACACTGCAAATATGCACTGCAAATATGGAGGATGGCATTCTACAAGATGGGAAAGATTATTGCGAAAAACCGTTATTTTGAGACTACTAGAAAGTAGCAAATGAACATATATGTGGCTACTGTGTTTATCCTATTGGCCCCGTGGAGTCCCTTATGACCACTCTGCTCATTGGCCGCTAGTTCTTGTCGGAGCGCTCTATGTTCAGAACCTTAATCCCAATTCATTGCATTCCGAAGTAGTTATTTGGACTTGAAGCGATCGTACCTGGATACCCTTTGGTTGGTTCCTATGACTGTTACTTTGGAAGCCCCGCCTCTGCATCGCAATAATCTGTTGTGAAGGCACCACCAGTAGCGCTTGAACGCCCAGGTCCTTATGCTCTTGTTGGTCGTGGTGCCACTACGTACTACGAAGGCATGCCATTGTGAGGCATCCGTGGCAATTTCTTGCAGCATGATACTTCGTACCAGGACGTTCAGGCCTCCAGTTCGTTGAAGTAGGCACTTATCCTCATGGATAACTCCCAACTAACATACATAAGACTTAAATCGCCTTCATCCTTCCCATTCCTCTTCGCCTCCAGGCCCCTGATCTTTTCTCCCATGGCTTTCAGCGTCTCGTCAATCTTCGACTCCTTCGCGTTCGTCAACGTCACCCCGGAAACTAGCAAGTCTTCCAGCTCGGACAGTTCCTGGAATACTGCACTCCAGCCCCGCTCATCGTTAACGGCAATGTCGCCTTGGATCACGATCGCATCAAGATAAGCCGCAGACTTGGCAAGACGCTTCGCGAGCCAATCTGAGGGTGAAGCGGAGTACTGCATGTTTGCGGGTGGTGCAGATTTCAGAAGGAATATTGAGCGAGATGTGGGAATGGCTTCGCCCTCACGACGTCTCGCATCGACCTGGAGCAAATAGCTCATGCAACTCCCGACCTTGTCGGTAAGGCCCCATATACGCTCCGCTTGGGCAACGTCGACTTTCTGACGGTTGATTCCAGTCTCGTCGAGACGCTCAAAGGCCTTGAGAAGGGCAACCGTTACTTTATCCATTTTGGTTTCCCGAATTCTGGCAGCTTGGATCTTGTGTTCCTTCAGGTACTCTTCGAGACTTCGCAGCTGCTTCTCTGCTTCTACCCACCGTTCGGTAGGAATGTCATTTAATGCCTTGCCGCCTTGTGACTGTAATAACAAGCTTGATAGACCCCGAGAATATTCGCGGAGCTCGAACTCTTGAGCTGCCTCAATGGGGTGCTGTACCTCCCACTCCGTCCGCTTCCCCATGTTTGCCAATAGCGCCTGACATGATCCACTGATCTTGGAAGCCAGCTGGGTAGACCGTTCAGCCGCTGTAACTTTCTCTGGTACTTGCAAAGAGACTAGTTTCTGTTTCTCTTCAGGAGAATGCAGCGCAGATATGGCCTGTTGAAGGTCTTTTACCCAGGCCCCAATCCGCTCGGAGATAGTAGAGAAGTATTCTGCGGCATCCTTGATGTCCGAAGGGGAGTCATGAACGGATGAAACGTTCTTCGCCGTGCTCTGGAGTAAAGATTCAACAGAGGCCCAGGACGAGGCGGAGATGGTCTCGAGGCCCGGGGAAAGGATACGCTGAATGCCAGCGCAGATGGGTTTCAAGGAAATGCTCAAGCCATCCATGTGACTTTCATTGAGATTCATGAGCCCAACCTCCTTAGATAGATCATCGGTATCTTGAGACATTGTAGTAATATTTGCCCGTGCACCGTGTCAGTGAATGCCCCTGCTTCTTTGGGGTTATGGCGTCAGAACAAAAATCTCTGGATGAGGATAATAGTCGTCGGGCCGTACCGAGATCCACTATTTAAACCCAACGGAAGTGACAAACAGACGATAAGTTTGTAAATGGGATTCGATGTTGGCGTTGGAGTGATTACGATCAGCTTGGACGCTGGCTGGATTAGAAATATAGTACATCAAATTTATTTAACGTCATTATAATTTTTGGGGGGATAATGTGTGGGTTGACGTCAATTTTTGGAAACAGTCCGCACATCTAGCACAACCAACCATAGAAATCTTTATTTAATATCCTTATTATATCAGCTGCCCACATAAATTATTTAGACTCTAATAAATATCCAACTTGTTTAGACGTAACACTGCAACATCTCATCCTAAGATGTTCGAAATATTTGTATATCACGTGATAATATTTACTAAGGCGGTGAGAGCTCCCTTGTAACCTTATGTCTTAGCCTACCGGCAGAAACCGACCGACCGACGGCCTCACTTGTGGGGAACGACGACGAGCTTCACCAGCTATCACTAGACAATGATATAATACCAACCATCCATTAATGCTTCCATATACCAATGAGTGCGCAAGCCTCATTGCGCCGGGGCGCTGCGGCTCGCCCCTCGTCAATGCCGCCCCATCGCCCCAGTAACGATAACGACCCCCTCCCAAAGACAACCGCCAATCCACCCAAGACGACTGGTCCTGGCCATAACGAAGCGCCCATCGAGAGGCAATGTGTGCTGTGGGTCCACGATGAACAATTTTCGAAAGAAGAGGTTATCTTCAATCACACTCTCTTGCCTGGTGGGCGCTACAAGCTAGGCCAGTTGATGGCCATTGTGGCACTCAAGAACGATGGCTTGGATAAGAAACCCGGAAACCTGGCGGCGAGTCAACAATTAGATTCCAGCATGACAGACATGAGGTCGAGCAAGGGCAGCCTGGATACCCATGAGGATGCTGAGAAGCAATATCTCTTTACATTGAATGAGATGAACAGGGAGATGGCATCAAAGCAACCCAATCTGGAAATATCAGTGGCTAAACATGTCGCCGACGTATTCGGGTTCAAGCATAGATCCAATATTTTAGTTACGACGACAACCGCTGCCATTACAACGGCTTCACATGTCGAAATGTCCTTCAAAGACGAATACCTGTCGAGATCTGATATGTGGCGCCTCACACTGGCGAAGTTGAGCAACAAAACGGTGTATAAAGGACAAAAGCTTGTATTTATGGGCACAATTAAAGCACAGATAACATCGGTGTATGTTTCAGGGAGAAAGGTTCAGTCGGCGTTCTTTTCGACAAATACGAAACCCATCTTCAGGAGCGAATCTGCTCGATTTGTATTATTTATACAGATGTCAAAAGAAATGTGGGATTTTGATTCGGAAGGATCCGGAGAGTTAGTGTTTACAAAAGTTGTCAATGGGTTTTTGCCGGCACTGTTCAAGAGATGGGTGGCACTCAAGGCAAAACATCTTGTTAGCATTGTTCTGTTTACCCGTGTCGAATATGATACGGGCCTTACTAGCGACATGGAAGGGAGTGGCGACTCCTACTACACCGGATATCATACCACTGGATCGAGAAAGCCATACAAGGATTTTTATCGAGTTGTTGTTAGTGAAATGGCGAGTGGGGAATGGACAACAATCCTATACCAGCTGAAGGTTGAATTCCACTTCTTTCGCCATGACATCTCAATGTTTCGACTCAACAAGTATGGCTCGAAGCAACCGACTGGAGATTTATCCATGGGCTCCGTTCCAGGCACACGAGTGGAAGCAGAACCCACGTTCGCCATCCATGGAAACCTGTTGGAAGCAATAAATCTTGCAGCTTCTCAATTCTCTTCGGACTACATTGATCGCGACCTCATCCGAACGGGCATCTCTATAGTCATCATAACGCCCTGCGCGGGGCTGTTTGAAGTTGATTATGAGAAACTGAAAGCAACGACAGACTCTTTGGTAGGCAGCGGCATCGCAATTGATCTCGTTTGTCTTCCCAAGATTCCTCTGCACTCGGTTCCCCTGTTGCGTTATCGAAATCCCCTGTTTGATGTATACCAGGAGTCAATTCGAGTGAAGGATATTGGCAGTGAGAGCAGTACCCCGCGGCAAAGCACCACAACCTTTGGTAGCTTCAATACGCTTCAAGAATCCTTGTCTCCTTCAAAGGCATCGGAACTCCAACAACGCCTCATTACGCTTGCGCCTCAAAATGCCCCAGAAGAGTGGAACTATGCTATTCCGCATTGGCTTGACGTCTCCTTTTGGACAGGGGCAAGTCAAGAACTGTTGGCGAAGCAGGGTGGTAAGATATCGAAAGCATATCGTCGCAAAGGTATTGTGAAGACGAGGAAGAATTTTCAGATCAGATGCAAGATGTACGAAATAGAAATGCTTGGCCATGTGGAAAATACCGAGATATCTGTTCCACCTCTGCCAGATCGCATCCGCCAACTGGGAAGAACTGAGGGCGACGAACCGAGCATTATGAAGGCACAAAGAAAGCCATTTTCTGGAATTGGGGATCCGTTATATGGGCCAACAAGACCTGTTGTCGACAAGAAATCTACGGCAGCCGAGAGGGACTTTTTTGAGTTACTTGAAGCCTTTGACGAAAAGGCTGCAGTAGTTTCCAAGCCAGGCCGTATTAAGACAATATCACCTAAGCTTGACGTGAAAAAATACCCCAAGCTTTCAAATGAGAGCCACGAAAAGAAGAAGAGCATTGACGGCAAGATACCTACACCGTTGCCGCAGCGAGATGCACTAAAGCCGTCAAATCAAAACCTGACAGTTCCAGATACAAACAGCATAAGGACACCAGGATCATCTTCGCGCAAAACTAGTGTATCAAGCACAACTTCTCAGGCAACGTCCCAGGCAAGCCTTCTTGCACGCCCATTCAAAGTCTCTCGACAGATTAGTTTTGGGTTTCGAGGCTTTGGGATAGCTGCCCCCAAGGCTGCTGTTGCTGAAGTGCATACTGAGCATGCCAACGCAGCTAGGCTCACAAGCCAATCCCAAACATCAACACCACAGAAAGATAGCTCCTCCGCAATGGCTAGCCATTTGACATCATCTTCCAGGCTGGATAGGACGAGCAACCGGCCAGCTTCATCCCGAGCAAGTATAAGATCAAAAGACTCCGATCGCAATGATAATGCCGATGATACGGATAAATTCACTAGCCGCCCGATTGCCATCAAGAGCCCATTTTCGGGCTTTGAGGCGAATCCCCAATCACAGGCCAGGTCAATTTTGGGATCGTTGTATGAAGGAGATGTTAAGGATGCCGACGACCTGCCAACACTACAGAAGCTACTATCTAACGACACTATACGAACATCAAAGTCCAAGTTGTTGGCTGGACCAGCAACCGATTTCGCATCTCTTCCGCAAACCGTAGCGCTCTCTCCATGGTTGAATGTTCTCAATCCATCAAACCCAACGGCTGCCGACAGCGATGCAAGCCAATATAAACGATGGCAACATATATTTCCTGGTCCTGTTGTCACGAAGGCAATGAAGTGGAAGTCCTTGTGTTCTCCTGCATCGGTTCCGCTTACAACGGAGTATTTCCCAACCAAAGTCCAACTTGATACGGAATACCAACATAAGCCATATAATGTGTCCCAAAATATAGACGAAGATTTACTCGAGGAGCCGAAGACAAGAGGAGAATTTCTGAGAGAACTCGTAGCATTGCGACTTTCACATGGATTCCAGATTGTCGTTGGTACTGCTGTTTCTGAGGCCTTTGGACAGAAGGCCTTGAAGATTGCAAACGCATTCGAGGACGACCATATTGCTGAAGATGGAACGAGCATATTTTTGTCTATGGGAAATATCATCCATCAACTTTCGTGCGTTAACGGAACGGAGGTCGAAGTGAACATGTTTACAAGGAAGTCTGCCAGTTTCTTACAGAATGAGAATACCGAGACTCAAAACTATAAACCCGCGATACGGACATACTTCGATTCCGATTACGCCTGCCGCGATGTAGCCCTACAGAAACCGCTGCCAGAATATAATTGGAATTATGTGGATTCATTTATTGCGGGGCATAATGAGGATATAACCGATAATCTACGATACTGGAGAGCAAGGTTTGTCCTTATTCCCGTTGAAAGGCCAGCATTTCTCCATAGGCCTAAAGATGAAGACACAGAAGAAGAGATTCGATTGGAGGGGATTAAAGCCCTGACACAAATGTGGCAAAGACACCGATATACTCCGCCATCTGAGCGTAGATTTCAGAATCTGTCAAGCCGACGGGTGAAAGATCCGAACCCGCTCGATATTTGGTACCAGACACAGGATCCTTCAGTTGTTATCGCCGCCGAGCTTGAGACTCTGCCGATATTAGAGACTGGGGAGGCACAAATTAAGCGTGGGCAGCTTCTTTCTGAAAAGGAGCGTTTCAAGAAATCTAATTTGAATATCGCAACATTGGCAGAAGCTATTCAAGCTCCTGTGGAAAAGGGTGGAGTAAGAATGCAGAATCGAAGGTGGCATTTTAGGCTGCATTATAATTGCTTTATCGGATCTGATATGACAACTTGGCTTCTGGAGAATATCGAAGACATCGAAACCCGCGAAGAAGCGATTGAATTCGGCAATATGCTGATGGTTAACGACGAGGAACGGCGCTCCAACGCGGACTCCAAAGAGAAGGAGAAAGATTTTGGAATCTTTGTCCACGTTGAAAAGCGTCACCCCTTCCGTGACGGCCAATACTTTTATCAAGTTGCTGGTGAACATGCGAAACCTCGGCCGGAGACACGCACAGGCTGGCCATTCGGGCCTCGTCGTAGAGACACCAAAGACACTAAAGATATTTCTGTTCCAACGACTCCCATGGCTGAGAATGCCCCCAAAGAATCTCCAAAGCCAGAAAGAACTCGGTCGAACTCTATTGGCGACGAAACCAAGCCGACAGACCCAATCACGGAACCGTCTACTCCAACTGCTCGCAAACCCAAGGTTTCCCTCAGTAAGGTCGTGAAGTACGATGTTGATCCGCGGAAACGCTCGTATCGCCCTGAGCGTATCAATCTACATTATGATAGGATTCATAACCCTGATAATTGCTATCACATACGCCTTGACTGGATGAATGTCACTGCGAAGCTCATCGAGGACGCCATCGCTTCGTGGACCCTCACAGCTGACCGCTACGGGCTACGGCTCGTTGAAGCTCCAATAGCAGAAGCCTGCACCATCTCGAGTAGCCATCCTTTCCGCGCGCCATACCGGCTCGCACTCGCCCTCCCACCACCAGAGAAACAACCACCCACTGACTTCGACGCCACTAGCCTCACCCCCATCTCCAGCCCACAGAAGCACTACTACCAAAAAGCAATCATGAAGAAGTTCAACTTTGTCCTCGATATCGAGGCCGCAGCCAACTTCCCCACCAACGTGGAGGTCGTCTACAGTTGGGGCAAGCCCGACTACAAATACTCGCAGTACATTCACCGGTCCGGCACCGGGTTCGCCCAAATCACCGACGAAGGTGACTTCCTCTTGACCAGCAACAAGATGTTCAACAGCCGCACTCACATCGTCCGCGACGCTGACCGCTTTGTACCTCCACCCCGCCAACAAACACCCATCAGCAGCCCCATGCTGCGCGCCACCATGACTAGTCCCGGCCTGAACCCGAGCCCAGTCGCGAAGCCGATTGCCGCGGTGCCGACCTTCGCTACGAAGGAGAAACAGGGCCCGGATATCGCGATCAAGGATGACATGGATCGCTTCTGCAATGATGTCGAGGGATTGCGTCGCTTCTATGCTGAGGTCTGGGAAAAAGCTACGACTTCGGCTGTTATGCCCACGCCGCCTGTCTTCAAGGCGCGTGAGGCGGCAGCGACGGCGGCCGGATTGGTGGTTGATGATGCGAATATTCCTGTGCTGGGGCTCGGACCGGGATTGACGTGGATGGGTGGGAATAATGGGGCCGTGGGTAGTTTTAGGGATGCGAGGGGTGAGTTGAGGGAGGGGTGGGGAAGCTTTAGAGATAGTGGAGGATTTGGAAGTTTGAGGACGCCATCGTTTAGGAGGGGGAGTGAACATGCGAGTGATTCGGGGAGTGGGAGTAATGCACCGAAGGGAGGGGAAAGGGCGGGGGGATGAGGGATGGAGTGTTGGTATTGGCATTGGAATTGGGGGAGTGTAATTTATTGGCATAATTGGGTATTAAGTGGACAGGTTTATGAGTTTAGATTGCAGAATTTAAGGAAAACCAACTGCCTTCTGGTATGTCGGAAAAATCAGGGGGCCAACTGTGAGCAGAGGCCAATCAGTGTGGCTAAGCACCCGTCGCCCCAGAAGTCGTAGGCTTTAGACTTCAGGGTATATATGGGTAAATGGGGGCTGTAGAAAGGGGGTTGTGGAAAGGGAGCTGTGCAAAGGGGGCTGTAGAAAGGGAGCTGTGGAAAGGGGGCTGTAGAAATGGAGCTGTGGAAAGGGGGCTGTAGAAATGGAGCTGTAGAAAGGGAGCTGTGGAAAGGGGGCTGTAGAAATGGAGCTGTGGAAAGGGGGCTGTAGAAATGGAGCTGTAGAAAGGGAGCTGTGGAAAGGGGGCTGTAGAAAGGGAGCTGTGGAAAGGGGGCTGTAGAAAGGGGATGATGAAAATAGGCAAGAAGGAGGACAATCGAGTATCACTAGGTACTGTAAAAGCATTGTTACAACAGTTGAATCTTTCTAGAATCTAAGACTTCTACACGCAGATCATAGTAGGACCCGGTAACCCCTCGTTGTCACTGTAACTCTTCAGCGGGTTGCATTTGTCCACGATATAAGAATTTCATATGCAGATCACTATAATACCGAGAACAGCCAAAATACTTACTCGGAGAATGTTCGAGCATAAGACTAGGTGTCTCCATAAGAGCAGAAAAATGGCATATAGAGGCGGATGAACTAGTCACTAGGTGAGATATCACTGGCCGCCATACAAGATTTTGTTTTGCTAACAGGGCTAGTAATGTAAATGCTTAGGTTTGAGAGTTACTACAATACTTGAATTAAGCTATTTTTTTGTCTCCCGCAATTTACGTTTCGTAGTGTAGGAAACCCCATGGGAAAAACCACATAACAGAGACCCAACTTGCAACCCTCTAGCCAAATAATCCTCAATCAGC
This sequence comes from Pseudogymnoascus sp. BL308, assembly GCA_001630595.1. NCBI lineage: Eukaryota > Fungi > Ascomycota > Leotiomycetes > Thelebolales > Thelebolaceae > Pseudogymnoascus > Pseudogymnoascus sp. BL308. The sequence continues at coordinate 73,229 of LMYD01000429.1, read as the reverse complement.
AACAGACGATCCACCACCTGACTACCCCCTTTTCTAATCCATCTTCAATCAGCAGGCGCCGTGGCATCCTTGGGTGTTTCTCTTGTAGTTGACCGTGAGAATTCCATGTGTGTCCGGGTTGTTATCTCCCGAGCCAAAGTATATCGGGACACTACCGCATCCACTGCAGCCGTGTTGTTGAAGATAGTGGATAAGAGGCAGGATTTCCTTTCCTGGTAGCCCTCCCGTGTTGCCTTGCAAAAAGGCACATTTGCCCGAGCCTGCCAAATCCGGAACGCAAGCAATCAGCTCACCGGCATTGTACCACCGATCTTGCGAAATCTGCTCTACGGCGTCGGCAATGTCTTTCAAGTTCCCCCCGCCACTGCAGAGTGTGCTCCCTCGGCAGTTGATTCCAAGGCCGCGGGAATCGATTTCGACTGCGGCGCCAGAAACAGAGTTGGCTGCGACAAGCAGAAAGCTGAGGATAGTCGTTGAGAGTTGCATAGTGCCGATTGTGATTTGTTAAGGTAACAGAGATAGTGGTCTTGTGAGAGGATCGAAGGAGATTGTATATCGAGGACGATGGTGTGGAAGATGCTGATAGAGTACTGAAAATGATTATAGCAAGGACAATGACCCTCTTTTATATTAAACCCTTGGCTAGAAATATAAGAGATAGGGGCGAAGCCGCCCATCGACGCCAAGGACTGAGAGGCATTAGAGTAACTACAGTAAGTTGTGAATCTTACCTCAGCCGGCAGTGCAGCTTTAGTATCACTAGAATAACTGGATCAACTCACAAGGCAGGGAACGCTCAGTTAGACGCCACGGGAGAGCAAGAATGCCAGCGCCTGGACAGATGCAGTAGCGATCTCAACATCACTGACGTAGAATCTTACAGGCAGGTCAAGTATTTCAAGTCACGCGCAGGGTCTCTACTAATGCTACATTTAGTAAATTGTCTCGTAAATCATATGTGATTAGTAGACTCCGAATTGGCGTTCTGTATAAATGCTATGCCGTATATGTTCTGCTCCACTATCAATTATACTGATGTCTACACAGATTTCCCCAAGGCCCACTCAGTCGTATACGCCACCCGCGATGCCTAGGCAATGTAAGCATGAATAGGCTAGTGGTGATCGTTTCTTATTTTGTTATAAGATAAAGGCGATCTTGATTTGGTTTGTAAATACGAACTACAAAATCCAGGTCAGCGTGCAGTTGGATTACGCTGATTGTCAACGAATACGGGAGATCTGCGCGCACCGCAGACTTTGAGACAATAGAATCCGCCAATAGTGCATGATAACTATTCTTATAAGCGCCCGATTTCCCAGTATGCAAGACACACTGCTCCTAATTACCGGTAGTGCACTTCTCGGTACTCCGGTACACGATTTCAAGTTGTCGATGCCCTTGATCAGCGGTAATCATCGTAATCCAACTTATCGCTTGGGCAGAGCAAAAAGATGTTTACTGATCAAGAGCATCCAACTGTTGATCCCTAGACATCTCAGAACTCCGGTTCAGGAGAAAGGATTTCAAATTGTTGAAGTGAGACAGCGAGTGTTCGTCTGATTTTGAAGGGGCTGGATGACATGTTGCTCATACCGGTATTATTACATAGATTGTGAGATTATAAAAATGTAAGAGATATTATTTATACTTGCTGATGGATAGCTCTATACTCCGACTTTCTTTTCTCAGTGCCTCAAATCAGATTCTCATCTTCAGCGATGAAGTTCCTCGCGAAAGCTGTTTATTTAATGGAATGGGGATGAGTATTATGATCGAGCCTAATATAACGAAAATTTGATAGTATGCAAATAGCGGTTTCAAAGGTAGTTTTTAAACCTCAAGATTGCTCCCAAGGTTGTAAGAGGTGCTAAAAAGGCGCGTAGTAATTTGCCATGATTATTATGTGCCTACCTACAGCATTGTTAAGTATATAATTTATGCTTATATTTATGTCTTCATCTATAATATAAGGGTATCACGCGAGATAAGGCCATAATTAATGGTGAAAATCTTAGGCGAGCAATACGAGCACCCAACTTGTCTACATTATAATCTCTGACCATTAGTCTAGACGCCTCGTCCTGAGCAGTCCATGTGACTAGCTCTTCACCACCATGTTACTCAATATGGGATTCTCTCATAGGGGGAAATTCGCTTGGTCTGCCTTAGTGACCTCTGTTGACGTCGACGATAGAGGAGCGTGTGAATATTTCGCATGGAAGATCCGTAGTGATCTCGGACAGGATTCTGCATGGGACCTCACCCTGAATCCTCAACGCCAATCCTTGATCGCCAGGCCGCATTATTGGGAAGCGGTGGAAGGGTAGCTCAGAAAAGCTCTGAACGGTGATGCGAGAGTCGAGCGTCTGACTCTGGTGGGAGACAGAACTGGCGCTCCTGAGGAGCTTTTGTAAATTGTGAGTAAGGTGCTGGGGGAGGAGACTTACAACAATGCTATGGCCCCTTCGAGACCGCGGGGTTATAGTCGATCCTCTGTTCGCGACTGCCATGGGACAGGCGCATATGTCGGATGGACGTAGATTCATGTCTCCGGATGGCTGTTACTACGCTTCCAGGGGCCGAGGTTTAGCTGTGATGGTCACTCCAATACGATAGCTTTTACCACATACCCTCACTAATCTGTTCGGTAGTTAACTGTTGCTCTTCGTATATTTCCTACCGTGTAATAGAGGCAGACTTGGCCAAGTTTGCACATAAGTCTCGCAATTCGGTTGTCTCGACTCCTGCTAACGACAAGAAAATAACTAAGACTTCAACACAGCCTAAGTTTAGAAGCTTGGTAAGCGCACCAAAAGTAGGGTTGACCCAGCCGTCATCGCCAGCTTGGTTGCCGGATGCCTCCTTGGACTGCTGTTACTATTTCCTTCTCGCCGTTACCTGCTTCTCGCCGTCTCTACTTCTCACCGACTCTACCTCTCACCGTCGCCGTTTTGACAGATTATGACACCCACTCGCTACACGGCTACTAGCTGTTCATACGCCGTTATGGACGGTAGTGATGCTGGTGACTTGTTGTTTTCCACTAGAGCTCGATGTGTGGGTTGGATCTCTTGCGATCACTTTGACGGGCTTTGAATGCACCTCCTGGAACTAGTTGAGGACTGGTGAGATGCAGCATCATTGAGGGGTTTCCGGCGTCCGGTCGTTCATGTATGGAATGTGCGCCTTCCGTCTGAACGACCAATATCCCGTCAGATATCTCACTCTACAAAGCTCAGAGCTTCAAATCACTGATAGAGGGCATAGCAACCCATCTCCGCATCTACCGAAGCTGGTTGGGTAACAAGACTAGCGATTTTGAGGACATACGCGGTTGAATATTAGAACGCCACGGTTCACCATCAAAAATACTAGTGCCGCTCATCGTCTGAAGGGTGGCTGTAGATGACAATAGTGACCATAGCAATTAAAATATAAGTAAAGGCGTTCAGTTACTCAGGACTACAATTAATAGACCAGTTACTAACAAATAGAACTGAAGAAATAGGCTCTATTCATTCAAGTTCCATATATGATGCCAGTGGGCGTCTCGATTTCGAAGTCTTTTTCAGTGGTAGTTTTCAAAATGCTCAGAGTCTCAGCGAAAGCATCGTCCATAAAGTAAAAAATTCAATTCAGGTCCCTTTGAACGCCACCAGCCGTGCGCTGCACTATGCTATTTAACTCCCACTTCCCATCCTAAATCCACCCAGAACCTCTCCATTAAACCAACAGAGTCCCAACCAGTCCGGCAAGTGTCGCCACAAACCCAGCAGCAATTACAGTCCCATAGCTACCCCTCTCCATCAGGCCAGCAGCCGCACCAGTCGACTCCGAAGGAGTCGACGTATCTCCCGTCTCCGTGCCAGTCGACGCCTTCGCAGCGCCCCAAGTCCCACCCTGCACCGACGCGGGCGCAACCGTAGTCCCAACATCCGCCGCCGCCGCCGCGAAAGCCTCAATGGTCTTATCCCCCGTCGCAGCCTGGTTGATCACACCGACCATGCCGCCCTGGCAATGGTTCGGGAAGGCGCAGTAGTACCAGAGGGGCTTGGTGTCGTTCACCGTGATGGTGAAGATCTTCATATCCGCCGCCGTGTCGTCCTGGCGCCTGAACTTCCCGCTCGTAGCAGCCTGGGTGGTCACACCGCCCGAGAAGAAGGCGGTGTCGGAGCTGGGCTCACAGGGTTTGTCGAAGGCGGCTTGCGCGACGGAGTGGGTGGTGGGGTAGAAGTGGAACTCGACCTTGTCGCCGACGGCGGCGGTGAGGTTCCAGGGGGAGAAGGTGAGGGCGGTCTCGCCGACGAGGACTTTGTGGACGGTGGCGCCGGTGGAGTCGGTGGTGGGTTCGGTGGCGGCTTGGCTGTTGCTGGTGCTGGAGGTGGTGTCGGAGGACGAGGAGGAGCCGTAGTCGGAGCCGTACTGCGCAGCAGCTACGGAGATGAGGGGAAGGATGGTGGAGGCGGAGAAAAGCATGGTGAATGAGTTTGTTGGTGGTGGTGAAGGTTGATTGAAAAAATTGTTTATTAAAGTAAGAATGTAGTGAATGTTTTGTTTGCACAGCAAATTATTGACGATGTAGATCAGAATGAGGAGTTTTAGAGAGCTGAGAAGGGCTCCTTATATATTTCTAGAGCTATAGGGGCGCAGTACAGGAGTTGCCACTCTTGGCGCACAGCATATCAGACGAAACACGCGAAACAACGAGAGGGAGACATGAGAAACACGGAGACTGCCGACATTCCTACCTCTTCTGTCTCACTTACTGGATGTTACCGTCCCCTGCCGTCCCCTTAGGAGGCATCGCACCTTGGGCGTCCGTCCGCAAATGGTTTGAGGTTGCGTTTATGGCACACTTGATGTCGGGAGTTGTGGTGCTTGGCCACTGGGGTCTAGCCCAGGCACCGCGGATTGGCCAGTCGCAGCCAGAAACGGGACGTGAGGGCGCTAAAAAGAGGAAAGCTGGGGTTCTGGGTGGCCGCTGTCAGATTGGCAGCTTGGCATGAAGGTGACAGCCTGGTGGTGCGGCGTATTACCACGGTCTGGCTACGGCAGTTCTGTCACGACAGTACTGGTGTTGTGAGGGCGGTGCTGTCACGGCAAACATGACATCCGGGCCAGAAGCGCTGACACGGTCGATCGTGTTTGATGTAATGCTTGGTCCTGCTGTCAGGCGGGGATTGGCTACAGCGGAGATGTCGGGGGTCGGGCATTGACTCTGTGGAGGCTGTGCTACGGACAATTCCCTTTTTTTTGGTGCGGTGTTCCTGTGGTGCCTTAGTACCTCTAAAAGACTGGATTTACGTCAATATGTAATCCATCACGCAGTTCCTTCAACCTACAACCGTAAAATCTTGTAAGCGTCGGCAGTTCCTTACATGTTGATCCTGAGCTTCTCTCCATCTTCAAACCAAACCAAATTGGGATCCAGAGGCGGCCAAGGAGCTAATGTGAATAATTCGAAACATCACGTGACTGAATATTGTGGAGCGCAAATCACCAATCAGGAAGGACAACCGGGTTGATTACGCCCCAGAAAGGAAGCCGGAATGGCGTATGCGAAGTTGAGTCATTACATGCAAACCGGCAATGGGGATAACTTCCTCATTTCCCTCCTCAAGTGAAGAGGGTGAACCATCAAGCCGCGATTGAAACGAAAAATGTCGACCCATCCAACCGCCCAGGGGGGATCTCAAACACCAGCCCGGCCCATGGGCAAGCTCCTTGAAACGCCCACCCCCCCTTTCCCACCACCAACCACTCTCGAAGGCCGAGCGTGCACCCTGACCCCTCTGTCCACCGCGCACTACCCCCTCCTCCACAAAGCGGTATGCCTCCCCCCAGCGCCGCCCGGGCTATGGGATTACATGCTCCGCGGCCCCTTTCCTGAGTTCGCCGAGTTCGAAGGCGCGATGAACGACCTCCTCAACAACAACCAGGCCTCCACGCAGTACTTCGTCATCTGCACTGCTGCAGCCGATGGTGATGCCGGGGCGGAGCGCATCCCGATGGGCATGGTCTCCCTCATCGACATCAAGCCCGCGCACCGCAGCCTCGAGATCGGGAACGTGATCTACGCGCCGGCCCTCCAGCGGACGGCGGCGGCTACGGAGGCGAACCTGCTGCTGATGCGCCATGCGTTTGCGCTGGGGTATAGGCGCGTGGTGTGGAAGTGTAATGATTTGAATGAGGCGTCGAAGCGCGCGGCGCTGCGGCTGGGGTTTGAGTATGAGGGCGTTAGTAAGTGTCACATGGTGGTGAGGGGCCGCAATCGCGATACGGCGTGGTATGCGATGGTGGAAGATGACTGGCCGGTGGCGCAGAGGGCGTTGGTGGAGTGGCTGGAGGAGGGGAATTTTGATGGGGAGGGGAGGCAGAAGGAGAAGTTGGAGGATGTGAGGCGTAGGGTGGCTCAGTGATAGGTGGGCCGCGGCCTTGCCTACACATCCTATATTTAGAGAAAGAACCCATAGAAAGAGGTCCCGTAGAGGTCAGAATGATAGAAGAATTGGAATTATAGCTTCGTGGCTGTCGTCAGCGCAGTGATGTTGGTGAAAGAACCCAACGCTCTGGATGTGAGAAGAAAGTCTGGTTTGGCCATTCGGGTTCCACCCAGCTTCCCACCGAGAGCGTGTGGGTATATGTTTGGGTTTCTACTGCATGTCTTGAGAGATCTGTGTCTGTCCCAATCAAGAAATGAGGCTGCATATTGCTGCATGTTGTGTGTTGTCTGCCGCGAGGAATCATTGGCGGAGGAGGGTTTCAAAGCTTGTTTGCCCGGAATGTTGGCACCCACTTGACCAACGGCGACATCATAGTTGGCAACGCCACCATTTCCCAACGGCTGCCAACAAGGGGATATATGTCGCCAACAAAGGATTAAGGTCACCATCAAGCCTTGGTACAACTGTAGCCCAAATGTCTGTACGCATACCAGGCCGTTCACGTGACTCTCGTACCTCGCTCAAGTGTGGCTGAAGAGTGGCAAACACGTGATTTAGTACGTGTCTTGGACGAAATTAAGACTCCTTGGAAGGCTTGGATGCGGGATCGGCACTAACCAAGCAAAGCTTGGATTTCAATGGTAGGGGGCTAGTAGTGGGTACAGCCGTTCCTGCAGCGGTACCAAGTGTTTTCGAGGTATGGGATACAACGGAATGAACTCTCTATGTTCTACTATATCTATTCTTTGTTCAGTTAAGGTCTTAGATCTCAAACACATGGATGGCCGACAGAGAGCGAGAGACCGAGGGAGAGAGACACCGCTCTTTCCCAGGCGGATTCATGGCGAGTAACCGTCCACCACGTCAGCGGCGGCGTGCTGATAGCTGATTGCCCGCCCTTTGGTCCATGCTATAACCATAATAAGCCTGTGCCTAGAGTCTCTAGGTACTAGCACGGAGTTACTATGTAAGAACCCATCGTTAATTACCCGATGGATACTATGGGGATGGGGCTATGCCGGTTGTTGTTTCGTTGCTGTTCCCACGGTTAGAACCAACGGTTAATCGACTGAAATNCCCCCCCCCCCCCCCCCCCCTGTCCAGATACAAGACAACAAATTCGTCGGTTGTGTGGCTTGTGTCTAGGGTAGAGTACTAACCAACAATTCCTTTATCCCCCGTTTCTACGTATTGCGGCCATTGCCCACATATTCATCATCGCTTGTGGCGCTGTCCGTGGAGAACTGGAAAGAGAAATGAAACCCTAATTATCCTGCTGCCATACTAAAAGTGAATACGTCCCCAGGGGGAGAGAGTTTGCGCGGACATTTGCTGATCATCTCATTAAACACAGCGCGCATAATTACGAGCACGGCCGCGCAACTCCACCCTTACGTATAACTCCAAAACACAACACTACTGCCAGGAACAAAGTCGATTAAAGGAGTCGCATAGACAGTGGAAAGATCTTTGACAGATCTTGAACCCTTCTCCTACCAGCTCTCAACTCGCAATCGCAGGTTCGAAACGCCAATATGAGTGAGTAGTGGCCCATGCGTAAATTTATTCTGAGCTTCAAACGCGACAGTTGCGAGAGTTGCGACAAATTAATTTACCCCATTCCACCACCGTCGCGAGCGAAGACTGACACTTTGCAGATAGGATAAAATCTGCCGCAAGGCGCGAGGCTTGGTCGGACTCGCGGAATCCATTTGGACGCACCAGAAGCCATGATCCGCGGACATACGACGTCGAAGAGGCGGTGCCCCATGTACGCCACGCAGAGACCGAACCAGTACAGCGAAACTCTGTCGAACCAGGGATCATAAACCGTACCACGAGCAACACTGGCTCTGCGAATGCTCCGGTCATTTCTGCTGCAGACAAGGAAGCTGGGATCACAAAATCGAGCGTGGACACCATCGTCCCAGGGACCGGATCTACTGCCAGGCCGAGGAGCGAGGAGGAGAAGGCGCGGTCTCGATTCCTTTCCAGGTTCGAGAAGCATAGTAAGGAGGAGAAGAGACCCGAGACGACAGATTCGGAGGAGACAAAGGCCGCAAAACATGAACACAAGAAGTTCACCGCTGGCGGACAGATCCGGTCGATATTCCTAGGCTCATGGGTCAACATCCTCCTAATTGCCGCACCCGTTGGCATAGCCCTCGGCGCAACACACCAGAACTTCATCGCCATCTTTGTCGTCAACTTCATCGCCATCATCCCCCTCGCCGCGCTCCTCTCCTACGCAACTGAAGAAATCGCCCTCCGCGTCGGCGAGACCCTCGGTGGCCTCCTCAACGCCACATTCGGTAACGCAGTCGAAGTGATCGTCTCCGTCATCGCCCTCACCAAAGACGAGATCGTCATCGTCAAAACCTCCCTCATCGGCTCCATCCTCTCCAACCTTCTCCTCGTCCTGGGTATGTGTTTCCTCTTCGGTGGTCTCCGTCGCGAAGAGCAATTCTTCAACACAACAGTCGCCCAGACCGCCGCGTCCCTCCTCGTCCTCGCCATCGCCTCCGTTATCATCCCCACCGTCTTCGATCTCTGGGTCTCCAACACGGGGGTGGACAAGGTCGCCGCCATCTCGCGCGGGACATCCATCATCCTCCTCTTCGTCTACGCCATGTACCTCCTCTTCCAGCTCAAGACGCACTCCACGATGTACAACCAGGAGTCCCAAAAGGTCCCCATGAAGCCCCGCAAGAAGCATCTTACGCCAGGTAACATCCAGCGCGGTCTCGCAGCCGCCGGCGGCGTGGGCGCTGCGCAGGGCCGCACTGCGGCGGATAGCTTGAACGAGGGCGTCGACCAGGACGGCCTCATGAACACCATGGCGTACGAGCAAACCCCCGACGAGCCAGAGGAGCCACAACTCCACATCTACGCCGCGATCGGGCTCCTCGCTGCCTCCACAGCCATCGTAGCCGTCTGCGCCGAGTACCTCGTCGGCTCCATCGACGCCATCACCGCTACTGGAGCGATCAGCACGGAGTTCGTGGGTCTGATTCTCCTTCCGATCGTGGGGAATGCGGCGGAGCACGCGACGGCGGTGACGGTGGCGATTAAGGATAAGATGGACTTGGCGATTGGGGTCGCGGTGGGGAGCAGCATGCAGATTGCGCTGCTGGTGCTGCCGTTTGTGGTGGTGCTGGGGTGGTGTATGGGGAAGGATGATATGAATCTGAGCTTTGATGGGTTTCAGGTCGCGGTGCTGTTTGTGACGGTGTTGTTGGTTAATTATCTGATTTCGTGAGTACTGGAATTGTACGGGTTTGGGAAAAGCATGCTAATATTGGCGCAGAGATGGAAAGTCACATTGGCTTGAGGGTATTATGCTCAACTGCCTCTATGTCATCATCGCAGTCACGTAAGTTTTCACTGCACCAACTTATACTTTCAGCCACTGACATCTCATAGCGCCTGGTTCTACCCCAAAGTCGAAGGCCTAGAGGGCTAAAACCCCCCTCGTCTTCCAAACTTCGCTCCGACCACTCATACACAATGACGATTATTCATTCCGTCTCCTCGACCATATTTTCATTTTAATTACACACGCTATCAAATGCTAGAACGGCACATAAACACGGCTCAAATTCAACCCTCTTATTTGTATATTCTTCGTCTTTCTCTCTTATTGTTTTTTTCCAATCGGTATATACCCACACACCACCTGGACTGCTTTCATATGTTGGGGCGGTTGAGATGAGATGAGATCTCGGTTTTATAGAATTTTTGCGTGTGCGCAAAGAATATGGAGTTTGCTAAATAGCTGTCTGTAATATGGATATGAAATTGATTACTGAGTCATATCTTGTTTTCGTTTTCATGCTAAGATCGGTTGGAATAGCATATTATGTCAAGAATCCAGCAGGCCCTCATGACTACTAGAGCAAAAATATTCAAGGTCCAATATTTCACTAATCGCAGCCCCATCTACTATCTAAGTGGCAGAGCAGTGGGCAGCACCGGATCCAGTGCCGGCCTCAGCCCCATTGTTCCTATTGTTGTCGCGGCTCTGTTGCTGTCGCGTCCCTCTTACCGCCGTGGCTCTCGTGCCATCGTGACCATCTTGCCGTGGACTTTGCAATCGTGAGAATCAGTCTTCAACACCTCTCTCGAGGTAGTTCTCTTTTTCGGGTGGAACAGACCATGATGTTTTGCGAACAGAGACGTCTCGCCCATTTCCAGCTTCATACTCATTCTGTCCGCATCCATCATAGGAGAGCTGGTTGAGTCGCTGCGTTTCTTGTATCTGTTCCGCGCCGCACCATCTTCCCTAGACGAAGTCCCTGTGCAAGTCGTCGTTCGGACACAACTGCCTACCTTTTCAGTGGCAATTGAGCCGCAATATCCTACTGGTATATGCATGGTGTAACGCAGGAGTAGTTACTTGCAGTACTTGCATAGTCGAGACATTTGATGTATTAGATCCACCTGGATTCCTTGACAATATATAAATGGCAATTTGAATTTGTATTATCGCATCTCCCTCTACCTCGCCAACTTCTTCTTAACACTCTCCACCAGCTTCCCCAGTTCCTCTCCACCCCCCTTCTCCTTTCTCCTCTTCTTCTTCTCCACTCCTCTCTCTCCCCCTTCCTCCCCTTCATCACCCTTCCTCTTCCTCCTCCCCTCCTCCAACAACTTCTTCATTCCCTCCGTCGCCTTATACTTAGGATTACTCGTATCAATCGCAAACTCATGGCTCTCAAACAGCGCCCCGAAACGCGGGTCCGCAACATCCATCTCGAATCCCTTCTGCAGCGCCCCCTTCCTATCCTCCACCTCCCCAGTCTTCCCCTTGCGTCCACGCTTACCACCGCGCTTCGCGGCCTTCTCAGCACGCGCAATCTCATTGATATCGAAGTGCTCCCTCGATCCGCTCTCATCAACACCCTCCGTCATCAGAAGCTCGAGTTCCTTCTTCTGCTCCGCTGCCGCGTCTAAGAGGGCCTTCTTCTCAGCGTGCTTCTTCGCCCGCGCCGCCTTGCGGAGGTCAGACGCCGCCTTAGATTTCACCTTCTCGTCCGTCGCGAAGAAGGGGTCGTCGAAGCCTAGGTCCGCCTCCGGCTCAGCCACAGCCTCCTCCGCAACCTCGACTTCGGCGTCGACATCGCGGCCCTCGCGCGTAGCCTTCGCCTTCTCCTTCCTGCGCGCCTTACGCTCCTTCTCCTTGCGGATATACGCCTCCGCAGTCGTCTCCTCAATAATCGGCTTATTCAGGAACACGCCGCCGTCATCCTTCTCCGTCGTCGACAGACCAGCCGTGAAGGTAATCTGCATATCTCCCACCGGCCCAGTGGCCTTCTTCGACTTGACCGGCTCATCCCCCAGCCCCAGCGCAGCGCGCATCTTCTGCCTCGCCGCCTCCTTTTTTGTCAACCTCGGCAAATCATCCGCCACCACCTCCTCTTCCTCCTCAGATTCCGCCTCCGAGCTATCACTCCCCAGGTATGCGCGCAGATCGTTCTCGCCAATCTCCGCTCGCGAGCCGCTGAACGCCTTATTCAGTGTGTCCTTGCGACTCACGTCGTCCGCGTCCCACGTCAGCTTCACCTTGGAGTGCTGTAGGGCATCGGTCACGAAGTCTGTGGGTCTGTATCCTTCGGGCACGGCGGAGCACTCGTCGCGCGGCACGTCGTCGAACTCGGTATCGTCTGGCACGAAGCGCAGGTCGAAGAAGTTCGCAGATGTGAGGTATTCGGTCCCGTCCGTGGCTTCGTACACGCGGTGCGCGGCCTGCGTATCCGAGAATGTGATGACGGCGTAGAAATACCGCAGTCGCTCAAGCTGGTACTGCCTCAGCGCGCCGGAGTCGAACTCCTCGCCATCATCAGGCTTGAGAAGATCCTGCTTAATCCTCTCCTCCTCATCCTCAGTATCCTCCTCCGAATCCCTCTCCTCCTCTTCCTCCGCCTTCTGCCTCGCAAAGATCTCCTTGGGCGGCCCTTCCATCTCCTCCCTCTCCATTCGCTCCTTCCCGTACTCGCTCTGGTACACAGCCAAGTGCTCAATGCGCCCGCTGCCAGACACAAAGCTTGCAAAGACGGAGTACAAGTCCACCGCGCGGATGTTATCCCAGTCCAGATTCACCACCGCGATCCGCCTTGTCACCTCCCCCATCGGTACCGCTGTCTGCTCCGCTGCTAGATCGGGGAACGCCTCGGATGCATGAATAGCGGTCTCCTCGTCCTCCTCAATCTCAGACTCGTCCTCCTCCTCAGATGACGAGAAGCCGCCGCCGCGCGCAGGATCGTAGCCCGCCTCTGCGCGACGCAGTTCCTTCTCTACCACCGCATCATCCTCGACCTCGGGTTCGCTGCCCTCCTCCTCCTCGTCCGCCTCTTCTTCGGGCACGTAGAGCCTTTGCAACGCCTTCTTCTTCCCACTACTGCTTATCTTGCGACCGTAGCGGTCCACCGTCGCTGTGTTGGAGAAGTCGTCATCCTCGAGCATGCGCGAGAAGCGCTTGTCGATCTTGGTGCGGGTGTGCTTCTTGGAGGGGAGGCGGAAGCGGGGATCTGTCGCGAAGGCGGCGAAACGGGGGTCGGTGATTGTGTCGCTCGGCGCGGAGGATTTGGCGCTTTTGGCGCCTTTGGAGGTTTTGGGTTTCACCATTTTTGGGGATGTGGGTGGTGTTGGGGGTTTGGGGATTGGGATGCTGGTGAGGCGGGTGGAAAGTTTGGGATGGGAACTTTTTCTGCCGGGGCGGTGAGGTTCGGCGAGGCCCAAAATCCGGGATGGACCGTGCGCGGATAAGAATCGGCGATAGATACCAAAACAACAGCTGATTAAACTCAGCTCTTCAATTTGATTTCTGAGAATCTGGCTCATTGAAAGGTTGTATCTAGTCGATGGCCTTCATATTGGTAGTTATTATTTGGGAACTCTTACGGATACAGGTAGTTAATTACGCCATTACAAAACTGAGCTGCGCCAAATATTTAGATGAGTTCTAAGAGCAAGAAAAATATTAGGAAATATTGAAGTAAAGTAACACACAACTATTCCACCCAAATCTTGCTGTACGGGGCTGGAAGTAAGCAACGATGATGCTAGCCACAGATTCACCCCATGTCACGGACCTTCTATAAGGAAAGAGCCGACTGTTCTTGCCCAACCTTAAACTCGCTCGATGGCGGGCCTAGATAACTGTTGGCAACATTACCAAGGTCAAGAACGAGTTTCTCTAGCATCACATTTGTGTGCTTAAGGCGGATTTGAATTGTATGGCGGCCTTTCGAGAGCCTCGCAACAGCATGGCGTCGAGGCCAAACATAGTCCTGAACTGCGTCGTACCACCCAGGGGGTAGCTCTCCTGGCTTTTGGGGCGCAGGAAGCAGTCGATGTTCCTCAGAATCTCCTCCATCAATCCGAATATCGTACCGTATAGGGTCTGCCGGCTCAATATCCAAAGTCATATTGAAAAATAGAACTATGGCTGCATCGTGGTTGTCGTCAAAAATCCATATGTTGTACGAAGCAAAAGGCAACTCGCTATCCACTGTTGTTCTCAAAACTTCAGGATCAATGGCAAGAACACCAGTGAGTAATCGCCCGACATAAGGGAGTATGCGATAACCAGGGTGTGTGCACGCCTTTGTGGCCGGGATGGATACAAACCCAGCAGTTTCAACGAATCCTGTGAAAGCACCCGGGTCCTGGCGATTGAGGACTGGGAGATGAATTTGCTCGAAATCATCTCCGTATTGACCATAGTTGCCTCCAGCTGACCGGACATCTAGTTTTATCGTCTCATTAAAACCAATAGGGACGCTGTCCCATTCGATTTTCAAATAGATCTTCGCATCTTCGGTTCCTGGCACGAGACGGCCAGTAGAAGATGAAAGCTTAATCCATTCGTAAGGTGTCGTCACAGTCCATTGAAGGGGGATTGCTCCTCGGGTGTATAACTCAAACCACACAGATGCAGGGCCGTAAGTTGTCATTATCGGTAGCGTTAGGCCCGGTATTAGATCTCTGCAGCTGGGATGTGTAAGGTCGCTTGCTTCATTGATTCTACCTGGCCTCACGCCCTCGTGTCCTTCAACCGCCACTCCCAACTGCCCTACACTGGCAGAACTATTCTGCCGAGCTTGGACGAAACAGAGACCGCCGACCATGTCGCGAATAGGTGTCTCCCATGAGTCCCTTTGACTATAATGCGGCTGCCTCACAATATGCCTCCATTTTCCGTCCAGAAGGGAATGGAATTCTTCGGCAAGGTTGAAATCAGCCTCGAAATCGTCTAGAACTTTACGGAGAGCTCTATTGGCAGAGTTGCGGCGTTGTTCTCCCCAGAGTCGGTTACGTGCAAGATTGATCTGGAGTGATACAAAGATAGCACTTGCCTTGACAGGGAAAAGAACAAGCTCGAAGAAGGCCACCCTTGATTTTTCGTCGGCGATTGATTTGTCAACCTTTTCCGCTGTATCTAGCAAAGCTTGCCATCTGCACAAAATTGAATCTGCTTCTTTATAATGTAGCAACGAAAACTGCTCAGCCTCAATATGCTCGTGTCGTCGCAAAGAGACTAATCGGTCGTAGTCAAGCCAAATGTTAGCGACGGGCCGCGCCAGGCTTTCACTGAATATCCGCTCTCCAAGTGTTTCGAAAAACTCGGGAATTGTGTCTGCCTTTATAGAGTTGATGTCCCAGGCCAACGTCAGTCCAAATGTCAAGGGTACTTCCATTGGCTTAATGTCGCCAACATTAAATATCCATATCTGCCTTGCATTTCGACGATAGGCTTCCTGGAGTTGGTGCCAGGTTTTACCTAGCGAGTTCGAGTTGATCCATTTGTAGCTTCGAGGGACTCCAACGTATTCAAAGTGATAATATATCTGAAGTAAAAGCTACCAGTTAGCTTCAACAGTAGACAACCAGAAGACAGGTCAACAGAGTCAACATACCCCTGATCCTCCCTTTCGATTGCCCTCTTCGAGAGTGGGTAGACGCCGAAGGGACCCATAGTTGTCGTCTGCAAATAGAAGGGTAATGTCATCCGGCACTTGTAGTCTTCCTTCGTCCCAGTATTCTTGGACCTCTTTGTAAAGTGCGAGCACCTCTACGAAAATAAAATCCCAATATCAGCAACGACTACCATGTGGCATGGAAAAAGATTACTTACGGGGCACAGCATCTTCGTCGCCATAGGACTCCCGGAACAATTTCCTTTGTGTTCTAATAACATCACTAACGACCGTGGCGGGGTCGTCATTTTTCATTGCAACGTCGTACTCTCCTCTCATGCCCAGAGTGAAGTATGATTCAAACTCCTTGGCTCTATCAATGCCGTGGCGGAAGAATTCAGTAATTTTCTCCTTGTTATCAATCCAATCCCAACTTCCTTCGGGATTTTCAGCGAACCATTCATTAGATGCTCTCTGCATAGGTTCGTGATGAGAAGTTGACATCACAATCCCGTATTCGTCCGAAGTCTTGTGGTTTTCTAGATCGTCTACGAAAAAAGAACTCCCCGGATAACCGGGCCACATTGCTGGCCATAAGTAATTTGCCTTGAAATAGAATTAGAAACCCATTAGAGCAAATAAAGTCGGATAGAAGGAGCTATTAAGCATGTAGGAATTTATACGAGGAAGATAATTCACCTTTAAACGTAGTAGAAGCTCGAAAACTTTTCTATAGAATTCTTTCCCATACTTTCCAAACTTTTCTATAACAAGTGCTGTGAGCGCTGGAGCTTCATCATTGATGAACAATCCTCTGTATTTAACACTGGGTCCACCGCTAACCACAGTTGTGTTAAGGGCATAAATCCGCGAGTGCTTCTTCGGTGGAACATCTGCCCACCAGTACCAGCTATAGAACTAGCTTAGCATAGAATATATCCCATCTTAAGTGCACACTTACGGAGAGACGCCTATCTGCTCAGATATAGTATACGTGCCAAATATTGTCCCTCTTTTATCACTCCCAACGATGACGAGCGCCTCCTTGTAGCCTGGAATTATTGCAGGAGAATTAACTATCGAGATTTGAAAGGCCTCCCACTTCCCCTGTATCATTGAAATATCAAGCTGGCCATTGCTAACAAGGGCGCGGATGAGTTGCGATGACTCGATAGATCCAACAATAATGGCAACTTCACCAGAACCGCTAGCTGGTATATCTGCGTTTCCAAAGGATAACTCATTAAACGGACTCGGAGTCTTGTCTGTCACTTTACCAAAGTCATCGGCAAGGGTGCTACCTGCAATTCGGACGCCAACGAAGTCATTCTTGTCGACAATTATGGTGGCCCCAAGTAAATCTAGCACTTCTTCCGGAGTAGAAGAAGCCGGTGAAAAAGAAACTACTTGTTTGTCGAACATTATGGCAACGATGCTTTGTAGGTAATACTACTTGAGAGCACAGCTCGACTCTATAAATGTTATGTGATCTGCTAGATCGTTTTCAGGCTCGGTACAATAGATCCCGAGCCAGTCTTGTCGTCCTTGGAGAATGACGGTGAGAGGCTGCTAAATGCTCTCGTTTCTATTGATTGGAGGAAATATAACTGCCATAACTTCTATCTAACTAGTGACTAGACGGTTGAAGATAGATATATACGTACTAATTGGTTTGCTAGAAAATAAAAGTAGCTGCCCAATAAATGTCTGTGAATTCTATTGGGTCATGTTTGTTTGCGCTCTATGGATTGCGGGTTATGTTTGACTGGGCTCCCACAGGTTATTAATCCTCCCGAAGCAGCCATTTCATAATTTCACAATCCAATCATTTCTGGGGGATATTCGCATTGCAGCATGGTCTCTCTGGTGATGATGGAGAGTCTTGAAAGGCGCGGGGTAAAAGTGGGTACGCGGGTATTGAAGATCTATTTTTGTTTGGTCTGGAAACCGTTTGGTAAAAACGAATGAACCTCTACTCTAAACAACTCTATAAACGAGATAACCGTCTAATCATATAAAATCGATGAACTGCCAATGACTTAAAAGAAAGATACGACGAGAAAGAAACTACAAAACCATATCAATTTCAAGCCTTCCACAAAGCTTCCAAATCCGTCTCAATACCCATCAACTCAGCCAGCCGCCCGTCTTTGTTCTCACCCATCATTGTTAAAACCGCGCTGAACAGTTCGGCAAATTTGTCAGCTTGTTCATCGTTCAAGACCTTGCTATCCCATTGCAGTTTGAACCGGTGGCCCTTTGCTGTCTTCTGAACTTCAACCATCAAGGCATAGTTGATTGTCATGAAGACTTTGCTCTGCGCCATGACGATCCACCTCATTGGATCAGGCTTGGCTGTCGCAGGAGCGGGTTCAAACGGCTGGAAGCAATAGAGCAACTTTGCAGAGTGCACCTGCCTATCTCTATTCAATGTCTTGTAGACATCATGCAGACCAACAGCCCCATGCTCAGTTGTGTCCCAGAACTGTGCCTGCGTGTCTTTGAGGAACTTAGCTATTAACTCCTTGCTGGATAGCTTCGATCGGAAAGGTAGGAAGTTGGCGCAGGCGCCGTTCAAAGTTTGTGGGTTCTCAACATCTGCGTTGCGGCCCGTGAGGAGGTTGTCGACTAGTACGTCGTTGCCTCCAGTCAGCTTCCCTGCAACGATCGAATAGGCAGCTTGGAAGACTGTTGAGGCCGTAACGCCAAAGGCGGCTGCGGTGGTATCTACGTCAGCGTTCACAACAGCAAACTTCAGACGATCCGAAATAGGCTGCAGTGGTAGATTGTGGCCGGGAGTGTATGAGTGGAGAGATCGCTTCCAGTATCGCAGTGCCTCGCTTCGATCGACACCATGGGCCCAGTCAATGAATTTCTTAAATGAGTTGACCGGAGGGATATTTGTGTCGCCGCGAGCGATGGCCCTGAATTGGTCGTCGAAGATTCGGAGAAGGGTTCCGTCGTATGAACCATGATCTACCTTGATACAGAGTGTCCTCGTGCCATCTGTCAGAGATTGGAGGAGCCTATACTTGATATTGGGTCTGCCAAATGTAAAGAGCCCGTCCCGCAGGCTCTCCATGTGTCCCAGCTTCTCTGCTTCAGTTGCGAAGTAGATGTGTTCGAAGTCCATTACAGGCTCTCTGACGATGATCTATAGTAGAACCGTTAGATCAAGCGGATCACTTACATTTGATCATGGGACTTACCTGATACCAAGATGATTCGTCATTTTGATCAGCTTGGAAGTACATTGTTCGCAATATTTGGTTTCTGGCTGTCAACTCCCTTGTGGTGTCTTTCCAGAGCTGGAGGTCAAAGTGTGGAGGCAGCTCGCGACAGGCAGTTAGATTCCAGAACTGTTGCTTCTTGTGCCCTTGAGTTAAGAACTCAATCTGGCCGGCGCCACATGGGTAAACCTCCTCGACATATTGATGGAAGTCAATGCCAGCATTGCCCATCGCCAACAGCACTGATTGTGGGGTCTCATACTTGACTTCCGCAACAACTTTCTTCTTCTGTGCTGCCTTGAGATTTTTGGCCTGCTCTCCGAGGGTTGGATTGGACAGAATATGGGAGACGGAGATATTGTAGGACAGCTTCCGACAGGCAGCAACGACATTGATAGCGGATATCGAGTCTCCTCCCAGGCTAAGGAATATGGAACTCGCACCGATTGATTCCTCGGGTTCATCGAGAACTGATGCCCATGCCTGTCGCATCACCAGCTCTTCTTCGGTCGTGGCAGCCGCGAATTCATCCGAGCTATTTTCACGAGGCAGATACGTCGTAATCTCGGCATTTGTCATGCTCTCAGCAACTGCGATGAGTTCCTTCCTGTTTGATTTTCCTGATGGGAGAGTTGGAAAGCTTCTGAAAGGCAAGAATAGACTTGGCACCATGTAATGCGAGAGTGTGGTAAGCCGAGACGAGAGGCTCAAAATCCGGTCCAAGTAGTCGTCCGCTGGCAGCATTGCTGTGTTATTTGGCAGATGGTCGCCTTTAAAGATGCAAAAGGCAACAAGTTGGCGCTTTCCGTGTACTTCAGCAACGGACACGATAGCAGCGTCGACATCTTCCGTTACGAGAATTGCGTTTTCGATTTCGCCAAGCTCTATGCGGAATCCGTTAAGCTTGACCTGATAATCCTTCCGGCCGAGGCATCTGTGGCAAAGTTAGTGGTGCATCACTGCTGTGATAGATATACTTACTCAAGGCTCCCGTCATCTGCCCATCGTGCCAGGTCTCCCGTTCTATAGAGAGGCTCTCCATCGTTGTCACGCACAAAGGCTGCAGCCGTTTGCTCTGGGCGGTTGAGGTATCCTTTTGCAAGCTGTGGTCCGCGGACACATAGCTCCCCGACTGTACCATGCGGGACAGGCTCCAAGTTTCCAGCTTCGGGAGAGACAATGGTTGCGGTAACATGTTTCAATGGGTACCCAATGCTGTTAAGACTGCCGTCCGGCTTTACATGCGAAACAGTCATGAGAATAGTGGCTTCGGTAGGACCGTAACTATAAAATGGTTAGTCCTGCTAAGTGCCTCGATCAGGGGAAGGTTATTACCCATTATAAACATCTACGCTCTGCGCCCAGTGCAGAATGTTGACATCGATTTTCTCGCCGCACACATTCAGAACCTTCAAGCCAGGCACTTCTGCTGGCCCACCAGAAATGAGTTTGGTAATGGTTGGTGTGAGCATCACCTGTTCGACCTCCAATTCGTTGATATAGCTGGCAAGATTTGACAGAAGCTCGTCCTGTGGGGCAAGGCATAAAGTTGCCCCGGCAGAGAAGATAGTGAAAACATCATAGTACGAAGCATCGAAAACATAATTGAGAACCCATAAAGCATTCCACTCAGAAGTCACGGATGTAGCTTCAATCATACCCTCGGTCGAAGCCGTCACAGCGGAGTGTTGTACTAGGACACCCTTTGGCAACCCCGTCGAACCAGAGGTGTAGATTGCGTAGATTACGCTCTCTGGGGTGAGCTCCAGAATAACCGGGTTCTGTGAAAAATCGGAAGGAAGTTCCATGTCCTCTGTGATAATCAGTTCAACACCAAATGACGCACAAGCGCTTCTGTTGTGTTCATCGGTAACGATTCGCTTTGCCTCGACATCTTCGACGATAAATGCGTTTCTATCATGTGGATTTAGTGGATCGAGAGGTGTGAAGGATGCTCCGGCTTTAATGATGCCAAGGATTGAGATCAAGGTTTCTGTCGATTTTTCCATGTAGAGAGGAATCATCTCGCCATGTTGGACACCCTGTGAAATGAGCCAGGCAGCGAAGCTATTAGCCTTTCCATTTAGCTCAGCGTAGGACAACATTTCCCCAGAGGCCGTGCGGATTGCAGTTTTTGACGGAGTAGAAGCTGCAAATGACTCGAAGGCAGCATGTGCCAGTCCAAATTCTGGATATTCCGCTAGCCTTGGAATGTCTTCGACAGAGTCTTCATAGACTGAGGAGACTTCATTAGATATATGGGCTGCGACCCCCTCGGGATTTCCAATCATGCTGCCCACAATTTGAACAAATCTGCCAAGTAGGGTTTCGGCAGAAAGCAAATCTCCAGCGAATGGCACCAGCATTTTGACCGATGTTGGGTCTGTTTCGCTAATCTCAATGGTGATGTACCTAGATGCGATGTCAGTTTTAACAATTATTGAAGAATTACAAGACGAAGGAGGACCACTCACTGCGTGAAATTGTCTCCATGTGTTACAATTGGCACTAATGGGCCACCAGCGAGGGAGTCATCTTGCTTCACAAGTATATTGACCATAGTGTTAAAGGCACTTGGTTTCAAAGACCCCTCCACCAGGGCATTTCGCATGCCAGAGTGGGCAAATTTGGATAAAACCCAAAGGTTGCTTTGCACGCTTTTTGCGAAGTCCACAGCCTGCAACGTCTCGTCTACTTGCACCCGCATGGGCACAGTATTGAGTGTCGGGCCATCTAGAGACAAGATTCCATCCAGATCAGCATCTCGCCCGGAAAATGCTGCGACGAACGTTACGTCTCGAGTATTGAGCATCGAAGCAAGAGTTAGAGCCCAGGCGGCATGGATGAATGTACCCATGGTTATACCGTAGGTGTGACTATATTCCGCCAATCCATCCCCAATTGTGGATTTTAGGACGAAAGGCTCAGTAGCCTGTGCACTAATCCCGAGATCAACGATGGTTGGCGTGGCCGACTGAAGATAGCCCCTCCAGAACTCCTTGGCCTTCTCATCATGCGTGCGTTGCTGAAAGGCGACGTATGAACTAAAAGGTTCGCGAGGAATCTTTGGTTTCCCTTGCAAGACTGCAATAGTATCATGGATAACGAATTGGCTAGACCAGAAGTCGAACAGGCTGTGGTGCATCTCGAGGAGAAGCACCTCTTCATTAACCACGGTGACTCTGATGAGGGGCTCATCGAGAAGCATCTCCTCTTTGCTTGACTCCCTCATGACATTGTCCAGTGAATCTCCTTTAATGACGGTCCAAGGGATTTCCGCTGTTTTCTTGACAGCCTGGACGAAGCTCCGTTTGTGTGGGAAAAAGATAGTCCGTAGCATACTGCTGCCAGCTAATACCTCGTCCATGGCCGACTGCACCTGGGAAGAACTAACTCCCTGAAGCTTATAAGTGCGCTGATAGACATAGTTGACAGTCCCCAGGATGGAGTCTGCCAAGATGCCTTCTTGGAGCGGCGTGACAGGATAGGCGTCTTCGAGTCCAACCAGATTAATCTTTGCTCCTTGAGGGAGTAAAGAGAACGGCGCTGGCCGAGTGGCAACTTCCCATTTTGGCTCAGTTTGACAATCAAGCATCTGCCGTATCGACTCGGATTGTAAGATATCCGAAACGGAGATGTGGATATCGATTTTTCTCAGGTTGGATGCTACGACAATGGCGTCCAGGGATGAGCCACCAAGCTCCTGGAATGAAACGCTGAAGTCCACCGTATCTGGCGATATAGAGAGAGCAGCAGCAATTGCTCCAGCAATCTTGCCATCTGAATTGAGTCCAAGTTTATCTTCAGTTTCTGGGAGCCGAAGTGATTCCTGTGATGAGTGCGGCGTAAGGATTGATGGCGTGATAGATAATTTGATCAACTTGTCTGCATCCATCGCTTCAACCGCCTTTTGTAGGCTGGATATGTCAACTTTTCCGCTGGTTGTGAGAGGCAATTCTTCGCACTGAACCCAGTATCGAGGGATAGCGTAGTGAGGGAGCAGGGCTCGCAGCTCAAAGCGTATCTCTCTGATGAGAGACGCCCACTCCTTCCCCTTCTCAGGTACAATAATACCAACTAATGTGTTTCTGTTGAGGACAACGGCAGAAACGACGCTAGATTGGATGACGCCAGGTTGAACCTGGATGATAAAGTTTGACTCGCTCGGCTCTACTCGTTGCCCATCAATCTTGGTCTGCTGGTCGATTCTGCCAATAAGCTCGATTGTGCCGTCATCATTCTCGATTACCATATCACCTGTCCGGTAGAGGCGCCCAGCTCCGTATGGATTGTTGATAAAGACTTCCCGGGTTTTCTCTGGGAGGTTAAGATACCCCTTGCCAAGTTGGTCCCCACCAAGGCACAACTCTCCGGGTGTCATTGGTGGCACGCGGTTGAGGGTATTCGGAGCAAGTACGACATATGTTGTGCCTGTGTTACAGTTAGTGAGTGCATTGTACCAAAGTGCGCTCCGTATGCAAGGGGCGTGAACCCCGAATGTTACGTACTATCTGAAGGCATTCCAATGGTTCGTGCCGAATGACCGGGCTTCAGGATATGTCTCATATTTAACTACAATTTGTTAGTACTCCATATTTTGCACACTAGGGCCGGGACCGCATACCTGAGTGCATTCGCTAAGGCCATATGCACTTATGAGCTCGACCTTTTCGGCCCAAGTCTCAACCAGCTCCGGACCAATAGCCTCGCCGCCGAGTGTGATCCGTTTGATAGCCGAAGGTACATTCGATGCATCAATGAGCTTGAGCATACTTGGTGTAATCTCAAGTGATGAGATGCCCATTTCCTCAATGGTGTCGCTTAGATACAAGGTGATATTCTCCTTGCTGGCGAGGCACAGCGTACCACCGCGGCATAGGGCCCCGAGGATAGTGCGCTGTGCGGCACTGAAGATAGGAGAATGGCAGAGCAGCTGTCTGAAGGGCTGTGACGGATCCAAACCGGGGAGTGCAGATATCCCAGTATGGGCAGCGGAGTGCGAAAGAATGACACCTTTAGGGTGTCCAGTCGTGCCGGAGGTGTAGATGACATAGGCGGTATCTGATGGGTCTTGGTAGTTGTTGATATTGGTGCGATATTTTGGACTCATTGCCTGGGACACAGTGACAAGATCCTCAATACACGCTTCTTGCATGGGCTTGAAGCTTCCCTCAGTCGTGGAGTCGGTGATGACAAATAAGGCTTTGGTGTCGTTGACAATGAACCGATTCCTCTCTGAAGGGGAGTCGGCTGAGAGGAGAACATAGGCTGCCCCGGCCTTCAAGACCGCAAGCAAGGCAACAATCAGGTTCATAGACCTAGAAACGGCAATGGGCACAATGGTATTTCTGGCCCAAGACAACTGCCGCGCGACTCCATTGGCAGCTTCATTGAGCTGTTGATAGGTCAACTCATCTTGGTTCTCAAACTGAACAGCGATGGCGTTGGGAGTCATCTTGGCTTGTCTTTCAAACAACGAGTGAACGAGGCCATCCGACTCAAGCGGCGTTGCTTCGACGTCGGGTGCCGAAGAATTGAGAGTTTTGAAGATTCCCTCAAAGCCCGAGACTTGGTCGAGCTCGAATTCAAGGAAGAGCTTGCGGCCCCTAAGGAATACCGTGGCGGGAGATCGCTGCACAACTTGAATGGCCATCTCGAATTTCTAATCTAGTGAAAGGCGGATAGAAGAAGTTAAAAGCAAAGAGTAGAGATGAAATGAGAGAAAAGTTGTGCCTGCTCGTGTTTGATATTTTAGAACAATGAGAGGGGATATATCATCGTTATATATTCTAAAATCTATACTATTCCTTCCACACAATCCACTACGAAACGAACCCCCCCACATTTCTCATCGACTGCTGAAAACTTACAGCCCCATCCCCAATACGCCTTGCAGAATACGGCCCATGTCTAGTAACTACCAGCCCAAAAGCGGTGCTGATTTGGTCGGGGTGAGCTGTCCTAGAAAAATCCGATAATACGATATGTCGGGCATTGGCGGCATCCATGGCGGGCGAAGGGGGACATGGAGGGATGCATGGTATCTAGTCTCGCGGCTATTTCCCCGTCTGAGTAGATGCTCCGCGTAGAATCCTAGTCAATCAGCGTATGAGGCACGAGGATATTTCGAGACGCTGCAAGCGGTGGTGGCTTACCAGGCGGATTCAGCCCCTTGGGCTAAAGACGCGGTATAACTTCTTCAAGGCACCGGACGGTATTCTTAGAAATCAGGGCCATTACGAGGCTCACAGCCCCTTGCGGTTTCAGGATCCAGTCAGAGCTGAGAGTTACATATTCAGACGGCAAAGAGGCAGGCAGATATTATGAGAAGCTGAGCCTTCATACGGAGTGATTTAAGCCCGTAGAAGATTTTAGCAGCTCCAAGTTAGAGTGTGATACGAGTAAGTAACACCAATTGGGGGCTAAAATGCGTGATAATTGAGATCTAGGCGCGGGATATACCATACTCCTTACTCTATTCTATCCTGAAGCGCATACGTATTCTATGTGTGTGATAGCAGGCCGGCGCGCGGCGGTATAATCAAACCGTAGCTGACATAAGAAGATAGTAAAGCGGACATAAGAATTGAAACATATAGGAGAAAACATGAAGGACAACATCTGAGTCATTCGGCGGTTTTCTTTTTAATCAATGTAGTAAACTTGTACTGGTACTTTTTGTGTTTCGTAAGCGTATCTTGTAAAACTGCTTTGTAATTTGTTTTGTGATAACTTTTGCCGAGACCACAAACAAACACTTCATTGTGCTGCCTACCACCACACTTCAAATATTCCCCTCTTTGTTCCTCTTTTACTTTATCCTAACTCTGATCATTGAATAATTTACGTCCAAATCACACGTTTTTAGAAATTCATCAATTTCACCTCAATCCACTTTCACCATGGCCCAAGTTCTTACCATCGCAAGTGGCACCAAAGCGCCAGCTGTGAACTTCCACGTCCAAGAAACCCTCGCTGGCCCCGAGGCCAACGAGGTCGTCATCAAAATGCTGGCAGCCCCAATCAATCCTCTCGATATTCTCGTGCTTGCAGGCCTCTACCCAGTTAAGCCATCCCACGCGTACCAAGGCGAGCCCATCCTAGGCTACGACGGCGTGGGCGAGATTCTCGAGGTTGGAAGCAGCGTGACCGGCCTCTCTCGCGGCGACCTCGTCGTGCCGAGCAAGTTCGGGACGGGCACTTGGCGCACGCATGCTGTGCTCGATGCTGCGTCACTCCAAAAAGTTACACGACCTACGGACCTCGCTTTCGCATCCATCCTTCGCATTGGCATCGCCCCTGCATTCTGCCTAGTGGAGGACATGAGGGCCTTGAAACCGGGTGACTACATCATCCAGAATGCCGGAACCTCGCTCCTCGCACAGTTCGTCATCCAGTTCGCCCGACACCGCGGCGTCAACGTCATCAATGTTGTCCGCGACCGCGAGGCTTTCGAGCTGGAGAAAGTCGGGTCCTCTCTCCGTAAGCTGGGGGCTGAGATCGTCGTTACGGAGAGTGCCCTCGCCGGCGATGCCCGCGTTAAAAATAAACGCATCACTCTTGCTCTGGACTCTGTCTTCGGGGCGTCCGGACGCGGACTTGTCAAGGCTCTTGCCGTGGGCGGGACATACGTACAGCTAGGCTTCCTGGGTGGGCCGGCAGGGGGTCCCATCGCGATTGATCCTACCGATCTGTTTGCACGACAGCTGACCATGAAGGGGTTCCGTGGGTCCGCGCAGGTGGGGCTGCGCTCTGCTGGGGAGCAGATGGATCTCTTCAATTGGTTCGTGGAGCTGTTTAACAGCGGGGAGTTGCAGCTTCCTACGCTTGGTTTGCAGAAGGTGAAGTGGTCTGTTGGTAACGCCGAGGGAAGCAAGGAGGGACTTCTCGAGGCTGTGGAGCGTGCTAGGGGCGGTGCTCTTGGCCAGAGGAAGCAGATCATCCTCTTCGAGTAGGGGCCTGGCACATGGTTGCGGGACACAGGGCGCGTGGCAAGTGCAACCGAACGGAAGTTAGGAGGTTTGGGTGAATTCGTGAATGCTGGGACTCGGCGATAGCCAAACGGCAGGGGGGGTGAACCATTACATGCCCTCGTGTTATTATGCCAGAATAGCCCACAATACAAATTATGAGAGTGATATTTGGCCCGTTCATAGCCGCACCATGAATATTCTGTGGTAGAAACCTTCTCATTTGGGCAATGTGTCCCAATTATAATTACTAAATACGGCCCTCTCTAGGATACTAAATATAGCATCCTCATCTTTGACGATGTATTGGACATTGTAGTTTTGGATGCTCATTCCATGGGGCTGATAGCACCTCGAGATACATCGAAGGGAGTTAGTCACCCACGACAAGCTTTCTACGCTATTTCTGGATGTCTTCGCAATACTTTCCTGTGTCCTGGGGCTATAGATGAAAACCACGCGCTCCCATGCAAGGCAGTCTCCGCGACAGGGATACCGCGAGAACGGCTGATGATCAGCCCGGCATAGGATACCCAATACCGTGGGTTTTAGTTATTTCCTATTACCATATTCTCCGTGTGTAACTGTTGCCGCATAAGATCCTCGTGGCGCAGCTGGACTGGGTAGAGCGGAGGAATATCCGATGCAGGCCTGACTAGCCCAAGGGGGTGGCGAAAAAGTGAAATGCAAATACCTGTCTGTACGTACGGAAAGTTGGATATTTCGAAATTTTGATGTTTGGTGCGACGGTGAGATTGTGTTACGGGATCATTATGCATTGTTGTGTTCTCGATCACTGGGAAGGGGATGAGCGTTAAAGAGGGGGTTTCACGAGAAAAGTGCACGACATCAGTTAGGCGAAAAATGCAGATTTTCTCACATTGTGTTTTTGTGTCTCGTTACTGTCACTGTAGGGCGAACGTAAAACATTGATTCATTCCACACACTAACTACCCCAATTTGTCTCATAAACATAAGAATATCAATAAAATCAATAAATCCAAAGCAAGTAGATCATCAACGCATTGCGGCCACTGTCATAATATCACGCACGCTACTGCGTAACACTAGCCTTCAGCATATCTTCCAATCCCTCTGGTCGAATCGGCTGATCATCATCGATTCTAAGACCATTAATGACTCTAGCAAGCGTGGCGTAAGTACCCAAAATAATCAGGACTTCCACCAACTCCGCGTGGCCCAGGATCTCCACCGCATCCCTGATGGTGCCAGGGGTGTTGGTGTAGGTCGCGAGCTGCTCATCGACGACGCGCAAGATTACGCGCTGGCGATCAGTCCAAGGGCCTTCGCCCTGCCTCACGCTGGAGGCAGTGCTGCCAATGGCTGCGATCTTCTCGGCGCCGAGATTGAAGATCTCAGCTACGGGAAGGTTGACATCATACTCGTATTTTGCGCCCAAGGTGGTGGCAGTGCGGAGAACAATGAGTTGCTGGTTTTTGTTAGTCCGTCTCCTAGTTATGATATTTTTGTGTCTACGATGGTAGTGCAGGGTGCGAGAGAACTTACCCAGTCAAGCAAGGGGATCTTTCGAACATCCTTGTTGAAGCAGCCCCCAACGAGGCCCATAATGTGTGGGAAGAGGCCTGGGGAGTGCGCAAGAAGGAGGAAGATGTTGCGGCGAAAGGGTAGGACGTTGATTTTCGCGGCGATAGCGGGCGGTGCGGTGGCAGCGTCGACATATGGGACGAGGCAGGTGTGGCGGAAGGGGTCAGAATGAGCTTCGGTTGGGGCAGACATGATTGCTAGTTTTGGGGGCTGAATCTCGTGATGGAAAAGCTGTAAGGGCTGAATTGGTACGGGATGAAAATCTGTTTGAGGAAGTTGGTGTCTGAGAAATTCTGCAAAGATGAGAGGGAAAGGCCAAATTTATCTGCTGAATTCGCCAACTCCGGAGGGTAAGATCGATTACAAAGGACACACCACAGCATTCCATGGTTCTCTAATCTATTTCTGATGCATCACCGTCACGTAATTCGTATACCATGCCTGATTACCCCCATTCTACCAACACATAAGCCGGGTGTTCCCATCACAGTCCTTCCTCCCGAGTCGCCGGATCAGTGGCAGTAAACTCGCCGCTTACCGATCGGTGCAACACTACACACCGCGTCCCGCATGAAATAAGCGTCTGTAGATGGTACAAAGTAGATACTTCAATTGATAATACTGCATTTGATAATGCTGCATTTCTAAGCCTTTATGTCGGCGTTCCTGTCACTACGTCCCTAGGTCTATGATCGGCAAGGCAGACATATGCAAGCGGCAGGTTTAGCTGTAGAAGTTGCAATGCGTGGCGTTTCAGGGTTGGCGCAAGGGGCAGAGATATCTAATTTGTGGGGGCGGAGTATAGAGCTGGCTCCCGCGTGGTAGGGGCTGGAGAGTGGATGCAGTTCGGGGCGGATTGCTCAGCTGTGTGTCACCATCGGTTCTCAAAAATGGCGGATGCGATTTTTGGAAGGAGGGCGTGCTTTATTTTGGAGAAGGCTGATTTACATGTTTGACGATGGCTGAGAAGAATGGAGGGCTAGCGCAGAGATGAGGCGTATTGGATTTTGCTCAAGAATGGACGAATGCCCGCGTTTTTGAAGTTGAATCTTCAAGCTCACCGTCTTCTATCTTCTTGAATATTCATCGTTTACCACTTCTCGCATTCTCATATTCTGAGAACAACGACACAGCACACCACAATGGAGAACTCCACACCCCCCGCTATTCCTTCCTTTCACTCCACCATCCTCTCTCTCCCCTCTTCTCTCCACAACAGCTACTCCCACCGCCTGCCCCACCTCACCTACCTCTGTCCCCTTCTCCGCCCCTACGTCTATATCCCTCTACTTATCACCACCTATCTCCTCTACCACCGCTACCTCACCGGGCTCTCGCACATCCCCGGCCCCGTCTCTGGCACCTTCAGCAACTTTTGGAAAATCAGTGCAGCATGGCACGAAGAAATGCCACAACGCAACATAGAGGCGCACCGCAAGTATGGCCCGCTTGTGCGCATAGGCGCGAACATGATCAGTGTTGACGACCCTACGGCGCTGTCAACTATCTACGGCTTCAAGCCGATTTACCTGAAGACGGCTTTCTACCCTATCGTCGAGGCGCTGTATAATGGCAAACTGCTCGCAAACCTGTTTACCACCCGCTCTGAACAGTATCATGCACGTCTGAAGCGCGCATCTGTTACCGCCTACTCAATGACTGCCCTCGCAGATCTCGAGCCGCACGTGCAGCCCGTGATTGATCTTTTCCTGCAGCGCATCGACGAAGTTGGTGATGGTGGCAAGAAGGCCTTTGATATTGGGTCTTGGCTGCAGTTTTTCACTTTTGATGCCCTTGGAGAGATCAACTTTTCAGAGCAGCTTGGGTTTCTCGAGACGGGAACGGATGTGGGGAAGAGTATTGGCACGATTGATGGGCTACTGGCCTATTTGTCGGTTGTAGGACAGGCGCCGTGGTTACATCGGTTCTTGCTGGGGAACCCTGTACTTCCACATGTGCTGCCGCTGGAGAGCAGTAACGAGGTTCAGAATGTGAGTCGTCCAATCCACCCCTCAATCCCCAAGGAAAAAATAATAAGTTAACACTCACAAGTTCGCCATCAAAATGATCAACAAGCGCAAATCCCCTTCCTCAACCACAAAACCCCACCGCGATATTCTCGCTCGCCTGCTCGAGGTCTCCGAAAAAGACTCCTCGAAGCTAACCTTCGAGGAGATCATCGCCCTCACAACCACAAACCTGATCGCCGGCTCCGACTCTACTGCCATTGGTCTCCGCGCAATCCTCTACTTTCTCTGCCGTACTCCCCGCGCCTATGCCCGTCTCCAGGCAGAGGTGGATGGGGCATTTGACACCGGTGCGCTCACCACCCCTGTCAAGTACTCTGAGGGCACGAAACTCCCCTACCTCAATGCTGTGGTTACCGAGGCGCTGCGCGCACACGCCGCAACAGGGTTTGTGCTTGAGCGAGAGGTTCCGGAGGGGGGCGTGACGATCTCGGGGCAGTACATCCCAGCGGGAACTATTGTTGGCATCAATAGCTGGGTCATGCATGCTAATAAGAGTGTCTATGGGGAGGATGCGGAGACTTTCAGACCAGAGAGATGGTTGGATGATGAGGGAGAGGGGGAGGCGTTTGAGGAGCGAGTGAGGGAGATGAAGAGGTGCAATATGGCTGTGAGTGGCTCCTTCCATTTGGTTGTGTTACTGCGTTTGCTATTGGGTTTGGCTAGTTGGGTGCGGGGGCTGCTGGGCACGGGATCATACCCTGCCCACCTGCTTTAGATAAGCAGACCCACCTACTTCGGTAGACTGACAAGCACCAACTTCTAAGTTTGGATCGGTGACAAGGCTAACATACCCTGCTAGTTCGGCGCTGGACCCCGCGTCTGCATTGGCCGCAACATTTCCATGATGGAGATCATTAAGTTCATCCCTGCGCTAGTTCGCATGTATGACTTCCGGCTTGCCAACCCAGACAAGGAATGGAAGGTGCTTGGTCACTGGTTCACGAAACAGACTGGCATGGACATGGTTTTCGTAAAGAGAGTGCATGCTTAAATTAGAGTGGTAGAGGGTGTTGTTATGTGTGGTGCTTGTTTGGTTTTGGATGTTGGATATTGAGTTGTTCTCTCTATATACTTTTCCTTTCCATTTCCTTGGCTATAAAGTGAGCGTTAGTGTTGTCGTGAAAAATCTCATTTCTTTCATAACTACAGTCACAATGCTAGAGTTCGGTGGGAATAGATTGAAGTGTTAGCATCAACCGCATATGAACCACAGTCAATTGCGGACTTCATATTATTTCTGTACTCTATGATGATCCGCAGTCAATGTCGTATGCAACCATAGCTGTTATGAAATTTTGTTGTCGTACTTGTACTTCGGTAGCCCTGTCGTCGCAGCCGTCCGGATCGTGTGTCGTTACTGCCAAGCCATTAATAGAACTAGGGTGTATGTCATGCATTAGCGGCTATCTGTCACGCTAAGCCTCCACATCCCAATTTAGCCACAACTTGGCGCATATGTTCGCATTGATGCCTAAAAGAGACAAGGGACAGATATAGGGCATTTCAGACATAAGTATGTATAGGAACGAAATAAAAAGGGAATAAATGTTGGAGTAAGTAGTACCGTGTTAAAAATGTATGGAAATTCGGCCCATGGGGGGGAGTACAAGAGAACACGGCGGAAGGGATATAGAGTGACACCAAATTATGCCCAAATATGGCAAAGTTAGGGTTACGTGCTCACATATGCTCGCGTCTGTCTGCCTGATTACCTTCGAGATGCAAAGTTATTCCAGGACACGAGCCGTACTGAAGAACTGTCGTGATTGCCAGTCTGCCTGGTGCGGGGTACGAAAACACGCTTCTCTCAAGACACGGGACTAAAGATATTCTACCGTAAATAGAAAGTGTTGTCTTGTTGCGTCTTATGCCGTGGTTATGTCAGCATCTCTTTCCCGTACTTCATAAGCATATTTTAGTTGCTATGCTTTCTCGAGAGCCTTCGTTTCTATGACAGGCGCGGCTGGTTGATGAGATAAGCCGTAACTGTGGTGACGGGACAGCGATGTCCTTGTGTAACATTTATTTTGGGGTTCGGTTACACAAAGTAGGCGGGCAGAATGAGGCAGTAGATGCGAAAGCGAAGGCAGATTCCGAATTGGCAAGGCAGGGACAATAAGACGGGAAGGCACAACCCGCAGGAACATCCCGCAGGTCTGGGCGGAATCCGATGGAAAGCGCGATGGATGTACGTGGCGTGATTTTGGCTCGCCGTTACACCATCCCTGTTGCACGCATGCACGCACCCGATGTGTACTCATCTCGCATGCACCTATCCGTCCGTCGGCGGCGGCGTGTGCCATGTAAGGGACGAGAAGCAACGTAAGCGCCCGGATGGGTAAGATGAAGCCATAGTTGTGCCGGAGTCCGAAAGGCGGTGCTGGGTGGGCTGAGGTGTGCTGCATAGTTGTCACTATTAAAGTAGTTCAGCTCTGTTGTCAGCCCTATTCATCGCCGTCGTCTGGTTTGCGGTATGACAATGGCACTAATGCATTGTGGCGCTTCCCGTTTGCCAGCCTGGATTTTATGATCGGGGGCCGGGATGGCACGGGCACACAGGGGACAAACCGGGGAAGGAGCGAGGGATCTTCCATTTCGCTTACCCCTGTCCTCGTATCCCTGCCGTGACACTTTGTGTGGGCTTAGCAATCAATCTACATCTACGGACCCCACTGTTCTTTCCTCCGTCTCACTTCATTTTGCTCCTGCTGTGTCATTATTCTAGCACATCCCATCGCACCCTCTTCTAGCGTAAGCTAAAGCGGCCGCGGCACCCTATGCGATGTGTATCTACGGTATGGGATTTTAGAAGAGGAAGGAGGCACAGGGAGCGAGAGAGGACAAGGCTGACACCGAGCGTGAGCGATTGCTTAGAAAGCAGACAAGTATGCCAAGGATATAAAAAAAAAAGCCAAGGAGAAGCTGAGCAATACGCTCGATATGCGCGTAGTTACTTGGGGGCTACTTGTGAGTTATCTGTAGGCTGAAGAAAAAATGGGAAAGGCAGTGCTTCTAATAAGAGAGTAAGAGTCTGTGTATGTGCAGTTTTCTCTTTCTTTTTTTTGTCCTTAAACACTTCTTTCCGGTTTCTTAATCGACACATTGTTTCCTATTTGCTTCCTTACCCTCTTCCTCTGTTCCTACTTCACTTTCTTTCTCTCTCTCCTCCTCCCATCATCCTTCTCTTCAT
Organism: Pseudogymnoascus sp. BL308; assembly: GCA_001630595.1. NCBI lineage: Eukaryota > Fungi > Ascomycota > Leotiomycetes > Thelebolales > Thelebolaceae > Pseudogymnoascus > Pseudogymnoascus sp. BL308. Next base: position 39,879 of record LMYD01000429.1, on the reverse strand, counting down.
CTCTCAATCAATCCCTCTTACCACTACATACCCATACCAACCCGCGCAATGGCCTCCTCAAACAACACCACTGAGAAATCTTCTCTCCGCTCCCTCCCCATCCCTGGCTCCGACGCAGATATTGAGCGCGCTCCATCCTCCGCCTCCCCCCCCACCGGCCGCCAGATCCACGGTTTCCAATGGGTCCTGGTTGTCGTCGCCGTCCTGAGCAGTATGTTCATGTACTCGCTCGACGGCACCATTGTCGCTGACCTCGTTCCCTCCATCGCCAACGAGTTCCAGGCCGTGCCGCTCCTCCCGTGGCTCTCCGTTGGCTTTATGGTCGGTTCTATTGTCACCGTCCTGCCACTAGGAAAGCTATACGGCAAATACAATGCTAAACACCTCTATCTCATCTCTGTCGTGCTCTTCCTCGCCGCCTCAGCGCTGTGTGGTGCTGCGCCGAATATGAGTGCTATGATCGTGGGCAGGGTGATGCTGGGCATGGCGGGAAACGGAATATATTTTGGCATCCTGACACTTCTGAGCGTGCACACCGACGATACAGAGCGCCCAACGTATCTCTCACTTGTCGGTTTAATCTGGGGCGTCGGCACGGTCCTCGGACCTGTCGTGGGAGGAGGATTTGATAAGGTTAACTGGCGGTGGGCGTTCTACCTGAATCTGAGTGAGTTACCTCCTACCATTGCGAATCCGCACGACGGCTTCTAACCCTCCACAGTAATTGGCGGTGTATTTGCCCCCGTCTACATCTTTCTTCTCCCCGCTTTCGACCCGTCCCCATCTACCTCCTTTATTGCCCGTGGTAAAAACTTCGACCTCCTCGGTGCGACCCTCTCTATCGCCTCAATCCTCTGCCTCGTCATGGCTATCAACTTCGGAAATGCCCTATACGCCTGGGATAGCGCACCTATAATTGTTCTCTTTGTCCTCTCCGGCGCGCTCCTCTTTCTCTTCATCATCCAGCAGAAATTCGCCTTCCTCACTACAAAACCAGAGCGCATGTTTCCTGCCCATCTCCTCCGTAGTAAGGAGGCTTGTCTCCTTTTCGTCGCCGCAGCTGGATGCAACGCGGCGGGCTTCCTGCCAGTCTACTATATCCCTGTATATTTCCAGTTCTCGCGAGGCGATACCGCACTAGAAGCTGCAGTGCGGCTGTTACCGCTAATTATTCTGCTGAGCGCTACTATTATGGCGCAGGGCTTCCTGATGAGCAAGCTCGGGTATTATCAGCCTTGGTATCTTGTTGGTGGTGCGCTGTTGCTGGCTGGGGATGTCTTACTTTGTGAGTTCTACCTTGGTTTACGTGCTCTTTCTGGCTAACCACGGCGATAGCAACCATCGATGAGAATACGAGTGTCGCCAAGATTTACGGATACGAGGTTCTCATCGCCATCGGCGCGGGAGCTTTCATCCAGGCTGGTTACGCGACAATCCAGACCGTCGTCCCTGCATCTGATACCTCCTACGCCATTGCGTGAGTCTCCAACCATTCCGCTCTCCCACCTCATCTCAATTACTAACACTTCCCAGCTTCATGATGCTCGCCCAGTTCATTGGTATCGTCTTTGGTCTCTCCATAGGCGGCGCAATCTTCATTAACACCGCTCTGTCCTCCCTTCGCTCTCTTCTACCCCTTCTCTCTGAGGCAGACCTTCGCGTTGTGATTAGCGGCACCAGCTCCAACGCCATTGACCTTATCCCTGTGGATCTCAGGGATGACGCGGTGGCAGCGATTGTGGGGAGTTTGAGGAAGTTGTGAGTACTCCCCTATCCAACCCCCAGGATTACTACTATGAAATAATGAGACTAACGCAGAAATGCAGATTTATCCCAGCGTATGTCGCGGCGGCGGTTGCGCTTGTAGTGTCAGTCTTTATCAACGCAAGTCCCCCCTTCCCCCTATTAATCATTTATCTAGCTAACAAACATCAACAGCGCGGGAAAGCTTTCCATGCTGCACGCGCGAGTGACTAGGCCCTCAAAATATAATTTATAAGTCGTTCATTTTAGATTGCTTTCAAGGTGGGAAGAAGAAATGAGGAGGGAATCTATGCAGTATCTACTGAACCTTGCGTTTTAGATTAGAATTTTCATATTTGTGTTCATTTTTGTTTTTGAAGAGGGACTTTGCTATTTTGGGGGGCGATGAGTATATTCAATATAGACCTTGCACATCTCACTCATAGTATGGCTAGAAATCCAATGCCCTTACGTCCTGAATCGATTGGAGCGCTACTTCGTAGAGTCTATTTCAACTGCTGCCATCGGCCCCTCCTGTCCCTCTTGCTCGGTCTCTGAAATAGCCGACGGTGAGACGATTTCACTAACGGCTTGTTGGCACCGTGAACAGTCTCGCAGAAACGGGACGCGTTCTCGGAGTGTTGGTTCACTGAACCTTGGTCTGGGATTGGGCCAGATCCCAGACCAAGGCTCACCCAATAACCCATCCACGAGGGCATAACTTATGGCTTAACTTTGTTGCTCCATAATATTTGGGGAAGAATTGTCGGTCTGGGCCTTGAATGTACTTGTCAATATGTTGATAAACGCGTGTCTCCCGTCTCCACGGATGGAAGCGTTCCTCCAGTTCGGCATCTGAGAGATTATATGACCGGAGGCGAAAGCGGTTCAATTCTCTGCTTCTTGTGCTGTATGGAAGGAACTAGAGTTCTTGTTAGGCGGATAGAATAAACTAGGGAGCCTCGAATTACTCACTAGTTTCACAGCATAGTCCTGGGGACCGATGGTAGCTCTATAAACTTGGGCAGTTAAAGTTCGAGGTGCTAGTGGCATACGAAACTTTATCTGTTCAATAGGTAGCAATTCTTCTGAAACTGACAATAGCGCAGACATGTCTTTGTGAGAGAGATAAAGTTACTCTAGGCAGAATCAACAGCGTTGGGACTCTACATGGGATTTTTTTACGTTGGGGTGGCCAAAACTCTGAGGTTTGACCGCTCTTTGGTTAACTGGGCACCAAACCAGCCATGACCAATGGGATATGGCGGGAAAATATCTGTGAAACATATTTCCCAGAACCTCCAACATACAACACTCCCATTCCTTTGAATCATAAACAATAATCTAAACACAGCGCTCGACCATCCAGAGTCCTCGTTTGAGCATGTTTACCTTTCATAATTGAATAGATAACAGCCACCTCCTCTTGCTGCTGTTCTAACTCTGCCATGTGTAGTGAGGAGGAGGGCTTCGTCTTAGCGCGTGTATCGACGACATTACCTTCCTGCAACTTCCAAACACAGCAACTGAACTAACCGTCGGCCTCGCTGCATAGTTGCCCAAAAATCGGCGAAAATGACCAACAAAATCCCATGCTCCTCACTTCTCATGTGCTTCTCGCCCGTCCTCGCTCCCCATTCAGCCCCAGCCATACCCCCACCTCAGCCGCGCTTAATCCTTCCCCGCGTATACTGTAGGTACGCAAACCCAAACCTGGCGCCTTCACATTTCACATTCGAGTCATCGGCGTAACCTAAAATTGGTATCTCCCCCCTGTCCGTCATCCCGCATTTCGCTAATGCAGACTAAAAGAGCGTGCATTAGCGACCCGTCGATCCCGGAAAGTTGCGATAGCGCGAACCTGTCAGCCTTGCCCAGCTGGGGTCAATATACCGCAATATACCGTGGGCTGTGCCGTGTTCTGTTTTTGTTTCGAACCATTATTTTATTCCTTCCGTGTGTATACACGAGGTCCTGTTCTGTACAGTCGTACAGCCCTGCGTGGCAGTGGGGGTGGTGGCACACAGACGACTGGTTGGGATGCGTTTGTAAGCACAGCTCGTCGGGTCATACCGCCGGGGATGTCTCCGTCTCATGTTCTCAGCCGCTGTGAGATGTTAGGCGATGCAGGGGCTTTGCTCGCGTTTAGAAATGGGAAGCGAGAAGACCTCCCCTTTTGAGTTTGAGGCGCAAGGCACAAGGGGGGATGGGATCGGACGGATGGGATGACCCGGGGTTACGCATTCCGCAGTCCAGGTTGGGGGTTTCTAATTTGGACACAGCGCTATGTTGGGACACGGCGTGCCTGTCGGAGAAACTCCGCGTGGGAACCACGGTGGCTTGGCCATGGTTCCTGGCGAAAGTCGGGGGTGGGGCCATCGAGGGTTGCCCAGCTCACGCTGAAGATGATTATCTGCATGTTTCATCGCGGGGCTGTGGCTTTCGAGGCTGGAGGATGGGGGCCAGGGGCGGCCTGGAGGCAGAAGGATTGCTCCAACGGGGATAAATGGCGTCTAATATTGGATGGAAGCCACTGCGCCTCGACTTGGAAGGGAGTTCGCCTTGCCTCGTATGGTTCTGTTTCGTCTACAACATGGGAGGGGGATGTGAAAGTAATAAGAGGTAGGACGACGAGAGTTAGTACATAGAGCGCGTGTCTCGCTGTCTTGGGGAGAAGATCATCAAGCAAGTGCGTTCCATGACTTCATCTTCGCTCTCTTATTTCTATTCTCTTTCTATTTCTCTTTCGTCGTTTGGGTTTATTCGCCCCTTTACCCATACTCACCAAAGGCGAGACGCCTCCACTCACGGACAATGAAACCCACCACCACTGCTGTCCTCCTATCCTTCCTCCCACTCATACTCCCTGTCTTATCTACCCCCGTTTCCACTTCACAACACACAAAGCCCAATGGCCCAACTCGACTCCTTGGCTCATCCTTTGGCGTCCCTGGACCCCAAACATTCGACTATGTCATCGTCGGCGGCGGTACTGCCGGCCTTGCACTCGCTAGCCGCCTGAGCGAGAACCCCAAATGGACCGTCGCGGTCATCGAGGCGGGCGGCTTCTATGAGACTGATAACGGGAACGTCAGCCAAGTTCCGTTATTTGCGAGCGTGGGCTCGGATAAGACAGCTGCGAATTATAACCCATTGGTTGATTGGGGGTTCATGACTGAGCCACAGGAGGTGGGTTACCCCTTTTGGTCATCCGTTTGTCTTGCTGATTTTCGCCCGTGTGTACCGCGTGGGTGCAAGGGGGGTATGACTCTGTAATTTTTTGTCGAATTATATGCTAATATTCTGCTCGAATAGGGTGCAAATAACGCTTCTGTGCATTATGCGCGGGGTAAGTGTCTCGGAGGCAGTTCGGCTCGGAATTACATGGCCTACCAGCGCGGGACAGTTGAATCCTTCGACCTCTGGGCCACGCTCGTAGGCGATAAATCGTACTCTTGGCGCTCCTTCCTGCCCTACCTCCAGAAGAGCGTGCATTACACACCTCCTCCCGCCGGCAAACGTGCTGCCAATGCAACGGCATCCGTGGATCTTAAGACCATCGGCCCGAACAAGGGACCCGTCTCGCTGACCTTCTCCAACTATGCCATGGCGATCAGCAGCTACGTGCAGAAGGGCTTTTCGGAGATCGGGATCCTTCCCACGAACGGCTTCGCGAGTGGCACGCTGAAGGGATCGAGTTACGTGCTCGAGACGATCGATGAGAGCACGCAGACGCGGGAGAGCTCCGAGACGGCATTCCTGGCGCCGGCGCTGAATAGAGATAATTTAATTGTGTTTGCGCATACCCTGGCGAAAAAAGTGGTGTTTGATACCAAGAAGCGGGCTACGGGTGTGAGCGTCGATACTGGTGGGAAGGTGTATACCCTGAGTGCGAAGAATGAAGTTGTTCTCTCGGCGGGTGCGTTTCAGAGCCCGCAGCTTCTGATGGTTTCTGGTGTTGGGCCAAAGGCGACGCTTAAGGAATTTAATATTCCTGTGGTGAAGAGCTTGCCAGGCGTGGGGCAAAATATGTGGGTGAGTTTGGACTCTGTGGTGTAGAGCAATAATGTCCAAGATACTAATAATAGCAGGACCATGTGTACTTCGGCCCCAGCTACAAGGTGAATGTTATCACGGGCTCAGCCCTCGCAGATCCCGCCTTTGCAAATAAAGCCGTGACAGACCTTCTCACGAAGCAATCCGGCATCCTCACCAACTCCGGTGGCGATTTCTTCGGTGAGTCCCCCGTCCCACTGCCCACACCTCAACTAACCCCCCACAGCATGGGAAAAGCTCCCCACCGCCAGCCGCGCAGCCCTTCCTGACTCTGACCGCAAAGCCCTCGCGTCCTTCCCGTCCGACTGGCCCGAGATTGAATACCTCACCGTCGGTGGTTACATGGGAGATAATGTGGATTACTCCACCAACCCCGTAGACGGCTCCAACTACGCCGCGGTAGTCGCCGCGCTCGTTGCGCCCCTCTCTCGTGGCACCGTCTCCATCAGCTCTAATGACACTTCTGATGCGCCTCTGATTGACCCTCGCTGGCTGACGCACCCTACGGACCGTGCTGTCGCTATAGCAGCGCAGAAGCGGTTGAGGCAGCTGTTTGCGACGAAGGCGATGAAGAATGTTATAGTAGGTGAGAGGGCTTTCCCTGCTGCGACAAAGGGGAACGAGACAGATGCGCAGTTATTGGCGGAGGTGAAGGCGGGGTTTAATACCGTGTGGCACGCGGCGTGTACGTGTAAGATGGGGAAGAAGGAGGATGAGATGGCGGTGGTAGATGGGAGGGCGAGGGTGTTTGGGGTGAAGGGGCTGAGGGTGGTGGATGCGAGTTCATTTGCGCTGTTGCCGCCGGGACACCCGGTGAGCGCGATTTGTGAGTTATCACCATCTTCCTCTTTTCTGTGGGTTGGCTAATGACCGGTTCGTAGATGCGTTGGCGGAGAAGATTGCGGATGATATCAAGAAGGATCCGGTGGTTGTGTAAATGCAGTAGAACATGTCGACGGAGACTTACCAAAAAAGAGCTGTCATAGAGGAGCTGTTGGAGAAGGTCTGCGGGTAAAGAGCTATAGGTGAGGAGAAGGATATGGACATGGAAAGAAGGGGAGGTTTCTTTGAGGTTCGACGTTGCGCAAGCAATAATGTGATTTCTTCTTTTGGTTTATATTTTCATGTATAAGTTAGGCACATACAGGTATCCACAGAACAAAGGAATAGATGCATAGATGAAGATTCTTAACCAATTAAGTGGTTGCTTAGAAATATCTAGGATTATCAGTGTGTTGGATATTGGTATTAGAAATTATAGGCTGTTTATAATGTATGCCAAACACGCAGAGTGAATGCGCCAAGCGACTGGGAAATTCGTCACATAGCCGTATATTTCGCCATGGACGACGCAATCCTGCAGATGTAAAAGCATAACTGTGAATTGTATAATCTGCAACGTATACTGTACACTGTAGGATTTCTAACATTTTTGCGTACTGTACACTGTCAGACGTGCATATTCCATCTCGGCACCCGATATAGTAGCCTCGCATCCTTTCCCAAAACAGGAAAGTCGATGCGGCCGCCTAGGCGCAGCAGATCGGTTTACCAATCGCCGATCTATGGATGATCGCCGGCGCGCTACCCTTAGCTTCAGTTACAACCCGTCTGACGGGTGACAGCTGTCAGCTTGCTACAGCATACGGCAGTGGAATAAGGCTGTGGTGGAAACGCAAGAGCAGGCGCAGCTTACGAAAGACGGGAACTAACAAAAGGACACTCTGCCCCTGTCCCGGCGTGAATTGTGAATGGATAAGAGCGTACGCGTTGGTTCACAAAGAATGCATGGGGGCGGGTGGCTTGTGCTGGAGGAACGTGCATCTTCACTTTCTTACCAATCCCTCAATTTCGTGTGCGCGGTGAGTAATGCAAATGTGACCGTCATATTCCACTAGATATCAAAGAACACGGGAAGGAGAAGCTCAAAGAAAGAATAGACGCCAATGACGACGCCAGGCTGGCTGAGTTGCTTAATAAATGTGAAATACCGACCAACTGGATAGACTAGGGACGGTGCTTAGAAATCTTGGGCGACGACGTCGATTGTTATTGCCGTTTTGGGTATTGTCGTCCCTTTCGTTCCTGTCGTTCTCGTCGTCGGTAGCATTCTGTATATGTTGTGTGATTAATGTTTGCTCCTGGGGGAAAGGTATAAAGTACCCTCTAATTTCCACGGTTGGCCTCTCTTCTTTCTTGCAATTTCACTCTCACAACACAACTTCACTCTCAGTCCGCCTACAACTTTCTTCTTCCACTTCAGTTTCCAAACTTCAATCAGCCAACACAACTCCACTCCAACAACTTCAAATCCTACCTTCAAAATGGTTCAACCAATCAAGCTCTACACTGTCACCGCCGTAAGTCGCTGTCCACTGACATCAACACCAAAAAAAACACATTGTTAAACATGAACACAGGGCCCAAACCCATGGAAGGTCGCCATCTTCCTTGAGGAGCTCGGCATTCCTTACACCAACGAGGTCCGCACCTTCGCTGAGCTCAAGCAGGAGCCATACCTCAGCATCAACCCCAACGGCCGTGTTCCAGCCATCCAGGACCCAAACACTGGCATCACTCTCTTCGAGGTGAGTTTAACCTACCATAACAAACCCTTCCCAACCCCCCACCCCAATATCCCATAACCAATCCTCTCCAACATCACCTCATACTTACAACCCCATCAGTCCGGCGCCATCCTCCAGTACCTCGCCGAGACCTACGACACTGCCAACAAGTTCCACCACACCAGCGGCCAGGAGAAGTACTCTGAGTACCAGTGGCTCCACTTCCAGACCTCTGGTCAAGGCCCCTACTTCGGCCAGAAGGCTTGGTTCTCCAACTACCACGGCGAGAAGCTACCCTCCGCCGAGGCCCGCTACGAGACCGAGATCCGTCGCGTCCTTGGCGTCGTCGAGCTCCACCTCACCAAGAACAAGACCGACTACCTCGTCGGCAACAACTACTCCTACGCCGATCTGGCCTGGACCACTTGGAACCAGCTCATTGGCTGGCTGGCTGCTGACATCGATGTCAAGAAGGACTTCCCGCTCTTTGCGGCCTGGAATGATAAGATCCAGTCCCGTCCTTCTGTCATCAAGGTTGCGGCTGACAAGGCCAAGCTCTCTGAGTAGATTGGGACGGTCGAGTCATGATCTCCACTTTCTGATATGAATGGGAAGCGGTTAGACTGGGATACGGGGTGCAGATGCGATGAGATAACACGATGACTTTATGGCTCTGAGAAAAGAAGATGATTCATACATGCGTCCATCATGCTGTTCAACGTGATTGTGAATCCAATGACACGAGATGATCCCCAACAATTTTGGCTTGAAACCCTCCACCCCCTCTCCTCCATCTTGCCCTCCCCCTCCACATCAAGAAGCTCCTCCATCATTGCGGGATATTATCAATTAGCGCTATATAACGCAGGCGTAAATGCCTCCTATCGTCCGATGATAAAACTGCATTGCACAAAGCTCATGCAAAAGAATGCCAGGAGAATTTATTGGATTTTGTGTCGGGTTGTTAGGAGCCGAGAGATTCCCTGCGTCTGGAGGGGATTATAAGACGTCACTAGTTAGCTAAATGTAGAGTTGTAGACACTAAAACTATTGGTTTCTCTCTTCGTTAGGTTGATCTACAAGGTAAATAACTGTAAAGGATGTCTTAGCAAAAGGGGCACTAGAGATCACGTTCTAGCGATATATGTAGAATCATATATATATATATATATATTCGGGTGTAGTTCTGCGTCTAGACTAAGGTCTTGTCACAGGATACTCTGCGAGTCCTAGACGTAATCTGCCTCTGACCATAACTAACTACAATAAATAAACCATATAGAATCAATCATTACCCCTTATACTGTTCACTCCTGTGGGGTAGTCGTCACGCTCTTTAGCTAGAGGATCACGACACTTACCGGACACTTACCTCACAGGAGTAAACAGTGGAGCAGCTATAGCATTCGACCAAAGCTTAACCTTCTTAATCTAATCTTTAGTTTTTATCTTCTTTGGTAATACTGAATACTGCAACGGTTATGGTAAAGTGTACTGAGATATGGCTGAAGATAAGAACACAGCAAAATTTCCTTCCTCTCATGACATGTGAGTGAAGCGAATATTCTCACATCGTGTTACTACCAAAGTATGACGCTGTAAACTTCTGGGTAAATGGATTAGCCTAATGTGTGGGACCCGTATGGATATTTCTAGTGCCGTACTTCGGTATTTGTATGAGGCAATAAATCAAGTAAGCCACATCGGATTGCACATATGGTACGGTGGACTGGAGATAACTCGCATAGTGATGTACGGTACCCTAGATGATAATCCTCGTGTGATACAGAAGTTGATCTCACCCACCGGACAGTATATGATAATACAGTAACCAATTCAATTGCTGTTCTATTCCAATCCTGCAGTGGGATTGCGAGATTTCCAGGGCCAAAACCACGGGGTTTCTCCGACACCTGGTCCGTTTCCCAACAAGGTGTTCGCGGCTCCGGCACCTAGCCTGTTTCCCAAATAAGCTGTTCGCGTCAGCTATCTCCGAAGTACCATGATAAAAAGACTGGGACAAGCATAAGCTAATGCCGCCACCCGATGAACCCGCCGGACTCCCCATGGGTCAACCCTAGCAATTACCAAGCGCCTACGCTAACAGTCGGCAAGGGGAAGATCCAACATCAAGATGACAAGTTAACGGCAAATACTATGCTGAAGCTCTAAGAATTTGAGGCCGACGCCCCTAAGTTTGCCTTCTAAATAGCTTCCAATGGAATATCATCACCGCGCCATCATGTCCCGCTTCATGCTCAAGCTGTCTAAGTACAATCTGACTTAACCCATCGTCACAAACGCCGGACCCCGTCTAGCTCCATACCTCGGCCGGGCCTATTCTCTCCACGCTTTATCGAAGGGGCGAAAAGAGGACTATGGAACAAGAGGATACGATACCCCACAGCCGGTGGGGTAACGGGGCTCTCAGTTAATCCCACGTATCACCCTAATACCATTGAGCCGCAGAGTCCGATACAGGCAATAGTGTATATACCCCAGGATGGCGATACCCCGACATGTGGGAGGTGCAGTGAGAAATATAAGACTTCCACGAGCCTTTCCGCCCCCTAGTCGCACGCCTCCGAGACTTAGTGAATCTCCAAAACGGAAACTGGGAAGGGACGAAAAGTATAGAAAGTGGGAGCCTTCCCCGTCACTTCGCTCCTCTCCTTCCTCGACCTCTTCTCCAGTACTACACGTTATTCACCAAGGCAGATATTAGCCAACATGAGTGACCCAGTCGATGCTAAATCGCCTACGGGCCCCAAGGTCGAGCCCGAGGACGGCTTGGTCCAGGTGGAAAATGTCTACAACCTCTATGAGAAAGCGGCGGGCCCCGATTACAAGGCGGATGCTATGGAGGCAGAGAACGCGGAGCACGCTATGACGGTGATGGAGGCCGTTAAGGCGTACCCTATGGCTTCCCTTTGGGCGTTTGTCATGTCCTGCACTATTGTAAGCTTCTCTTTCCACCTAACCTTTCCTCCGACGAGGAATCACAACTAACAGATCTTTAGATTATGGAGTCCTACGATGTTTTCCTCATCGGCAATTTCGTCGCCTTACCTGCGTTCAAGAACAAGTACGGTGTTTACCACGGCCCAGTCGACGGGTATGTCATCGAGACCAAGTGGCAGTCTGCGCTTCTAGTGTCTGGACAGCTCGGTGCTCTTATCGGCGTTTTCCTCGCTGGGCCCCTCACGAGCCGAATTGGATACCGCTACGCGACCTTGACCGGCCTCATGCTCTTGAACGTCTTCATCTTTGCATTTTACTTTGCCAATTCTCTTCCGGTTATTTTTGTGTCCCAGCTTCTCGAGGGTATTCCATGGGGTATCTTCATTGCCAACGCCCCGGCGTACTGTAGTGAGATCGTGCCGATCAAGCTGCGTGCGCCTGCCACCCAGATGCTGCAGATGTTCTGGGCTATTGGTAGTATTATTGTTGGTGCCGTCACCTACCGTTACAGTAACAACCTTGGAGCCGTAGCCTATGAGTACGTGCTCATCCCATTGCAAGCAAGTCAAAAGCTAACGAGAAGAAACCAGGGTTCCCATTGCGCTCCAATGGATGTTCCCCACCCCGCTCGCTATTCTCATCTTTTGCGCACCCGAGTCGCCCTGGTGGCTTGTACGAAAGGGACGCCTCGAAGAAGCAGCACATGCAATCGGACGCCTTGGTCGTAGATCAAGGTTGAAGCCCGATGAGACTGTTGCCATGATGCGTCGTGTCATTGATCTCGAGAAATCTGAAAAGGAGCCCAAGCACTTGGAACTGTTCAAAGGCGTTGACCTCTACCGTACCTTGATTGTGTGCGGTGTGTACGCAGCACAGAACCTTACGGGTAACCTTATCGCTAACCAGGCCGTCTATTTCTTCCAGCGTAAGTTATCATCGTCTCTGTTTTAGGTGAATGTTCGTGCTGACACAACCGCAGAGGCCGGCATGAATGATAGCACTGCGTTTGCCATGGGTCTCATCACCTCGGCACTACAGATGGTCTTCGTTGCGCTTTCTTGGATCCTAACCACGTACTTTGGCAGACGTTCTATCTACCTCTGGGGTTCGGCCGGTAACACTGCCCTACTGATTGCCCTCGGTATCGCAGCCTCTTGTGGCAAATCGAAAGCAGCAACTCTGGCACAGGCGTCCCTGGGTCTCATTATCTCCGTCCTGTTCACCCTGGGACCTGCACCCGCCTCGTGGGTCATTATTGGAGAAACCTCGGCCATCCGCCTAAGGCCTCTCACCACCGGAATCGGACGCGCTTCATACTACATCGTTGAGATTCCTTGCATCTTCCTCGGAAGTTATATGCTCAACCCGACGGTAAGACTATGCCCCCCCCCCCAGACTTGCGGTGGCTGTTACTGACATGCTACAGGGCGGAAACCTTGGTGGCAAGTGCGGTTACGTCTGGGGTTTCACCGGCTTTTGCTGTCTGGTCACGGCATTCTTCTATCTGCCTGAGATGAAGGGCCTGTCCTACCGTGAGATTGACATCTTGTTCAAGCGCAAGGTGCCAGCCCGCAAGTGGAAGGAGACGATCGTCGATATTCATGACGACGAGTAGGTGGCTATTATTTGTTGGAGATTTAGGGGATGGCCTAGGAGTTGCCAAGGAAACGGCCCTGTTTCTCAAGCATATCCCACTAGCAGGGCTCAGAGTCCTAGCCACCTCCACCTCCCCAGGAATCATCTATATTACTACATAGGCCATTTAGACTGTTCAAATAATTCAATAGATATATAATATATGCTGCACTAACTCGTGATACATACCCATCGGCACCGACTGCCAAGAGAGATTCTCCTATAGCTGGAGATAGCCATACGGTTTTGTATGAGGATCTCCGTAATCAGGAATTCTCGCCAAGGTTATTCATAGTCCCATTTTCAGTTTTTTGCACGAGTACGCTGACTTTTGTAAGATAACTTTTTGATATACACCTGTGCAGAGTCTAACGATAGAATTCATGACCGCGAGGCCTTTTTCGCCGGATTAAACAATAGCGGCGTCCTTTCAGTCCGTCCCCCATTTTCGACGACAGTATTTCCCTCGTCATCAGTTTCCAAAAACTCGTTTTGAAGATTGAGCGTATGATCAGGCAGAAGGCTCGTCGTTGCCTGTGAACGAGTTAGTATCAATCATAGACAATAAACCGAACCATTCTTTAGACAGTTGCAGGCAGGACTTACCTCGGGCTCCAAAATGTTGATTCCTGTTTTCCTTGCTTGTAGTTCAAAGTAAATGCCCATCACCAACAGGCAACCTTGCAAGCACCCAGTTACGAGATATACTCCCCAAATGCTCCAGCCCTCGGTCCCGAGCCTTGCTGCAAGACTGCCTGCCCATACAAAGCTACCAGGAGTTTGGATGACCATCATTGGAATGCTCAAGCTCCCAACATGGCCTAGTTGATATGTCGTCCAAATCTGTGGAAAGTATTGTATGCAGGCTAAGCCAGCCGCCATGAGACCCAAAATATTGGCCAACGTTCCCATATAACCCGGCCGCGAGACGCCAAACCACGCGCTAATCAATATAACCAGTAGGCCATGCACAAGGCATATGAATGCCACGCCCAGCGCGGTGCGCCAGGTTGGCTGCTTAACGGTCGTGATTTGTGGAAGAACTGGGTTTCTCGGGAAGAAGATGAGGAAGAGGAGTAATCTAGCATCTAATGTTAGCTTGTATTAGAGAGACCGTACTCCGTTGTCAGACTTACATAATGGCAAAACAAAACCACTGAACGCCAACCTGGGCGATGCCGAGCAATCCGGCGAAGCACTCAAAGGAGCTCAGTGTCTTGCAGCATGCGACATCTGCTCTTGATGCGGGTAGTACGAGGATACTGGCAAACGCACTTGTTCCAGATGTTGTTCCGAGGAGGATGAAATACGGCGATATGCCTTCAGAGGTTCCTCGGGCAATGATTCGGTAGTGTTGGGGAAGGTAGGAGACGAGGATGCCGACGAGTATGAGTCTATCATTTCCAACGTCAGCACCTGCTTATCGAAAGGCCGTAGATACCATTGAAAGCTAAATAGCTTTGTTTAAGCTGCGTACGAGTAACTTACATGGAAAGTGACAGGTTTAGGTAGCTTGGCGCCTGGAGCTTCTCGCATCGGCTTGCGATAAAGGTGCCGAGCTCCATCATGGAGCTTATGGGCCTGGGCCCTGTTGGTGAAAAGGAGATAATTAGTTATTGACTCGAAGGGAGAATTGCGTATAGGTGAATAGGCGCTTTAAAAAGGGTATGTTCGAGGATGTAGACGTGAAGATGATGATGACCTTGGTCCAGCCTCGCCATTCGTGTTGCGGGCCGCCACTGCCCGCATTACGCTAACCGCTAAGTGGGACCGCGGGGTACGGTGAAAAGCGGCAGTATCGGTATCTCAAATCCTATTATGTGGACTCGAACCATCGCCTTCTAGAACCTTAATCGTTATGAAATATGTACCACCATCATGCAACAGAAGCAGAATGACCCATGTCTAATGGTCGTTCAACTGAAGAAATATGGATTCTGAATTAAGCCCCCCGCAATTGGTAGCGACAACTAGTGGCATATATTCATGCTCAATTGAAGAATCGAGACGACGTGAACTTGGAGCACGTGAAGATTCTCATTCCGTTTCTTGTGCAGGAACTACGCAAGACCGTTGCGAGTCTAATTACTTCAAAAGCATACAATGGTTTGAACTCCTGTGCTATTTAGTCCTCCTTTTAAACACTTACTAACAAAGATTTAGGTCTCCTGATGGCACATCGCTCATAGCAGCTTCTGCTGACAACAAGCTCCGTTTCTACGTCGCACCTCCTGACCTTCTCTCTCCATCATCCTCACCTCACATATTAAAACCATACACTACCTACGCTGCGCCAGAGCCAACCTACACACAATCCTTTTATCCCCATTTTGATCTCCAAAATTCTTCAACAACCCTCCTCCTATCATCGCCACGAGATCATCCAATTCAGCTCATCAACGTTCTCTCCCCCGAGCCATCGCCAGTATCTACCTACTCACTGGTATGCCCCACTACAGAGGCCTATTTAACCCCGTCTTCCTTACTCTGGCACCCGTCAGGCCATGAGTTCTACTCTGGGACCGACTGCCTAATCAGCATCTTCGATGTCTCCCGCTCGGGCGAGGGCCCAACCACGCGTCTCCCAACCATTCCATCAAAGCGCCATAAAATGAAGGGCGGTGGCGTTGGGATGCGGGGTATCGTTTCGTGTTTGAGTTTGCAGCCGGATGCGCCTGATAGTCCGGTGGGGAATGGCATGCTAGCTGCTGGAACGTGGACGCGATGGGTCAGCCTCTATGATGCCGAGGGGCTAGGAGGTACTGTTTCGAACTGGAGCATTGCATCTGCAGCGGATGATGAAGCTCAGATTGGCGGGGCTGGGGTAAGCCAAGTTCTTTGGAGCGCTTGTGGTCGGTATCTTTTCGTCGTTGAGCGCAAGAGCCGTGGGGTTCTTGTCTACGATGTAAGGGTTACTGGAAGGCTTGTAGGATGGTTGGAAGGACGGGAAGCAGAAACAAACCAGAGAATGAGTGTCGACACAGCCTCTATCGGAGGCAAGTGTGAAGTTTGGGCTGGAGGGACGGATGGCAGGGTCAGAGTTTGGAGAGATGTCGGAAGCAAAGAAGGCGGTGCGCAACCCGATATGGACTGGCTTGCGCATGAAGAAGGGACAACAGTTGGCGGCTTAGCATTGCACAGCTGCGGCTCTGTAGTCGCGACTGCCTCTGGAATGAGGCGAGAAAAGGTTTTTGTTGCGGATACCGACAGTGACTCAGAGAGCGAAAGCGAAGATGAATCTTCCAATGATTCGGATGATAGCCATGAAGCGGCCGAGACGATTTCCGAAACATCGACAGCCTGTTCCTCACATGACGAGTCGCCCGCGGATAATACTATCAAGTTATGGAGCATACTATGAAATATATCTGATGCAGCTAGGGGTGCGCTACATCTCAAGGCCAATTGCTACCCGCACCGATACGGATTATTAAATAGTTTCGCTCAAAGCTATTAAGCCAAATTCGCCAAGATTTTCCTCGGAGAAATAGCAATCACGGCGTGTCGTGCCTCCACCGGGCATCAATGACACTGGACACCCTTCCAAGAACTCTCTCGCCATCAAATATGGGACCAAACCTACGTACCCTCTCACTGTGGCCCATCTCAACAAAAGCACTGATCCCGAACATGCCCCGCCTGGTCGGGTGTAGGCCCTCTGGTGCTTTCAAAGACAAGACCACCGCCTGTGCGGCATATGGATTCATGCCACAACGCCTCAGAAAAACTTCCCATTGCGTTTCCTCCTCAAGCAAACCATGCCCATCTGAGCTACCTATGCCGTATCGAACCATACCTGCAACGACCCAGTTTGCCAGCGTCTCGTGTCCGCCCGGAACGAATGACACAATGACTGTACATGGTAACGAAGCGCAGAATCCCATAAACTCAGCCATCGCCATACATTCTTGGCCGCCCAGAACACCAACGGAGCTCTCATCAGGTGACGCTTCACTAATAAAGACCAGAAGTCTCTCATACCTCATGCAAACCGCTTCAATCTTGCTCTTAATCTCGGATTTCTCTTTCTGGCCAGGCAGCGGCTTCTGCTTGATTTTCATAAGAGTCGAGAGCACTACACCCGTCGATGGAGACAGAACGAGATCTGCTTCAGCCGCAAGGGGACTTTTGACAGGAGATCGGGTGATAGTGCCTTGTCTGAGCCATGCTGTTGTGTTGTATCTGTTGAAATCCCTCTCGATGAAATGGGCCGTTGGGATTAGAGATTTGATGGCGCTGAATAGGGGACGTTGCTTCAGAAGCTCTGTTGAGATTATATATGGGGTTGTCTCAGCAGGTATGGTGATATTTGACAATGGCAGCGAGATATCTGCTTTTGTGAGACGGGCGTTGGCGATTGGTGGTGCCATAGGCAGAGGTGCGGGATTGTTGTCAGTTGGAACTGCCTTGGAGATGGGGAAATAAGTGCTTTCTGTGAGCTTGTGCCTCTTCGTTCCTCTCATCTCCATAAAATTGTCTAGAGCCGTTGTTGCTGAGAATACACCACCAATAAGTGTCTCTCCATATCCACTGTTGCCATGCCCCTCGTTGACTGTATTGGAATCAGCTAAGATTCCTGGAGTGGGTTCCCGAAACTGTTTCTTTGGTGCTGCGTGCATCGTAGGGTTTCCCGATTCTTGGATATTTTCTTGAGTTCCATTTTCTCTCATCTCTCCAAGCTCCAGCTTTCTTTTCTTGATCAGTGAAGCCATATCCAGCTCTTCGTGCAAAAATACACCAGGTTCCAGGTCATCATCGTCTGCATCATCAACCTCCCTCAAGATTCTTATTCCTGGAGCTTTGTATGTGAGGCCTGCGCTATCGGTAATATCGGTGCCCATTGCTGAATTAATGTACTCCAAGAGAACATCTTCGTTTCCGAACTTCTCGATCAAAGCAACTTGGGCGAGACTTGTTGGAAAAACTGTCCAATCGACGGTGTGATCTAATTTTCGCATATTTTTGGGACAATTTGGAAGCCCGACCTCTTTAATTATTGGCTTCAATGTTTCCAGAGGCCGAGAAAGGCTATTGCTGAAGCCACTGAGCTTTGAGACATTCCAGGGTGGGTTTGGTGCAGTGAAGTCCATCACGGGCACTTCAACCCTACCTGTCGTCGCCGCTTCCTGTAGCTGCTCATTTTCAAGCCTGCTGTTTTCTGTCTCATACGCCTCTTTGAACGTGTTATATAATGAGCGGTCCATGAAAAATGGGTCTTCATTTCCAGATTCATTGGGTGAAGAAGTGAATCCTGGGTAATCCTGATCAAATAGCATTTCCTCCACGGTATCACTGAATGTGACCGTTTTTGACAATGGTAATGGTGGTGTCAACGGCGCTTCAACCTTGAGATCTTGGGAGATTTGGCGTCCGTCAGGTGGAAAGAGTTCATCGGATAGTAGAGATGACGTCTCAAGGTATTTATCTCTCGAATAATGGTTCTGCCCATGGTGATGTTCGAGTGGGCTACTATAATTGCTTGGCTCGTCCTTCACCGATAAAAGTCCATCGTCTTCAAAAATGGCCTTTTCGGCAGCTTCTAAATCTGCTTCAAGAAGCGACGGAGGATCGGAAAGTAAGGGGAGATATGAGGTCGGTGAAGATGGCTCGAATGGCACAGATGTGGCCCAGCATCGAGGAGACAACGGAGGCGTAATAGGTTCTAGAGCAGGGTTCTATCCAGTGTCATTAGCTACAAGCTAGTTGGAAGTTCAACATGGGGCATGGATTGCAACATACGCGTTTGTAAGGCGACAAGTTTTGAAATAAATCGTTTGTGTTCTCCCTGGACCAGTTGTCTTTCAAGGCTCCCTGTAGGTAAACCATCGTGTCTCTCGTCACAGTAATTTTCTCCGCGCTGCAATCTTTCATTATAGCCTTTGGCAGGTTGGCAAATCTTGAAGGCCATTGAAGGCCCTCATCTTTCTCATTATCAAGTGGTTCATATATGAAGTTTTCATCACTGATGCATGGGTTCTGTCGCTGCCTGAAAGCTTGTAGGTCTGTATCAGGATCGGTCCTTAGCAGAGGTAGCTCCAACTTCAGCTTTGGCCTCCTGAGTACTGTTGAGGCTGCTGCGGTGATCTTGTCAATAATTCTCTGGTCAAGAAACACTCCGCTTGCGCCTGCGAGTAGTATTTCTGCGCCGCTGTCAACAGTGAGACCCTCGTCGGTTTGGGGGATAGGTCGATACTTGATTTGTGGAAGGTGAGAATCATCTAATGCTGTCTTCTCAAATGTGTGCATGAGACTCCCAGTGTGTGATAATGGCAATGGATCTCGCAGAGGGTCGACGGAAAGCCCGTGAAAACGAGCGTATTCAACGATAGACTCCTCTTCATCCCCCTGAGAACTCATGATAGGAGCACCAGGGCTTCTTTGGTAAAGGGGGTAAAGTAGTTATAATAATACTATTGATTTAAAGCTATTCTGAACAGATGTAATGTTTCGTTGGGGAAGGGCCTTTGAGTTAACAAGATAATTGTGAAGATAGTTGGCAGTTGCTGTGACGGGTATGCCTCGTATAGAACTACACCCGAAGTGGAAATGAAGAGTATTATACATCTCCAAATTACACTGCCTATTTCAAATGTCCTTTTGTTGGCATGAATTAACCATATTTAAAACTGACGTCCATATATCATTTTTGTCCTGCCACCATGACGCTCTATACTTGCTTCCATACCCGCCATATCCAGCCATCCATATTTAAGTACAAAATGCCCATTCATGAGTGGCATTCAACACCAGACTCCAACCCGATCATAACACACTAATATACGCCCCTGCGCTTTCCATTCCCATTGACGGATACAGGGTCAATGAAATGCCCCAATTGCAGGCTCTGCACACCCTCTCGTGCACCCCCAACCCTGCCAGCAACCTCCAAGATACCCATCTCGAAGTCCCTAAGCACGCCCACAAGATTTTCCACCTCGTTCTTATCTTGGCCATTACGCCCTATATTACTACCCGCCTGCATCAGCGACCTCTCCACGCCACGTAGATGGAGTTCAATCTCGCTGATGTTCTCCTTGTACGTCGATATCGTCTGACCCATCTCATCCGAGGTCTGCGAGAAGAACGTAACGAGATCCCCTGCCGCCTCTCCCGGTGAAGATGAGGGCGACGGCTTCGACGGGTTCCAGATGCCGGTGTGGAACTGCTGCGGCAGCTTCAGGTTGTCCACGACCGTGAAACTGAGCTTGGCATTTTCACCATCCACATAGACCTGCTTGCTTGTCTGCGAGACGGCTTGTACGTCTCCGTCCAGGTTTGCTTGCACACCAATCACCTTTCGCTGCAGGAAATCGACATTATCTGGAACAAGCTCGAGCTGCTCGCCGTGCGCTGGGAGGATGGCGGTGCACTGGTCGCCCTTGGCCATGAGGCTGAGAATCCCGGCATCGAATTCCTCAATCTTCTTCTGGAGCTCCTCGTTTAGGTCATTGAAGCGGGTGGTGTTGCGCAGGTTCGACAGATCTATGCGCACGCCAGGGACGGTTGCCTGTGTAGGTTGGCCTTGCGACTGGCCCATCGTGAGACCGCCGGCGAAGCTGCTGCCAAAAGCGCCAGTGGATTGTTGTGGTCGAGCAGAGGACGAGAATAACGAGCTCTGTGGCTGTTGCTGTTGTTGCTGGGGCTGTTGTGTTGATGCGCTTCCACTGCGTAGGTTAGTTTACTGCATGCTTTTTGGCTTGGGGCAGTATAGTACATACAAGAAGGAAGGCTTTGCCTGGTTCTGCGTGTTTGCACCGCCAAAGAGCCCGCCGCCAGTCTGCTGGGGCTGCTGAGACTGTGCTGATCCAAACATCCCTCCCGTAGATGCCGGTGTCTGAGCCGCCTGGGCACCACCAAACAATCCTGAGCTCTGCGGCTGTGTTGAGGCTGGGGCAGCGCCAAATAGTCCGCCAGATGGTGGTGCAGCAGATGCAGCGCCGAAGGGTCCTCCAGTTTGCGCTGGCTGAGTCGCGGTTGTTGACGCCCCAAAGAGACCCGACCCTTGCGTTGTCTGAGGTTGCGTCGTTTGCGCCTGTCCAAACAAGCCGCCGGTTGGTTGCGACATTGTTGCTTTGCCAAACAATCCGCCAGCTGCAGGAGCCTGACTTGACGTATTCGTTGATCCACTATTTTGCACAAAGGACGGTTAGTAACTCAACGCTCCAGTGGCCAAGCAGAGGCATTGGGGGCAAGGGGGTTGCTCACAACGAATTCGCAGAGCCGACGTTGATACTTAAGGCTCCAGGACCGCTTGCTGAGCGTGCAAGTGCCATATTTTATCAACAGTTAGGCTCGCGCTTGTGGTAGCCTCAGATTGCAGCTTAGTTCGAGAGACGCGCCGCAACCCAAAAATGAGGCTAAGCGAATGAGCTTGTACCTTACCTACCCTTGCTCGTGTAGCCTCGTTCAACTACATGCCTTCGACGTCACTCGCAGCCTTCGAAGCTCCCATACACATTTATAGCCAAGATGGATGTCGACGACGACGACGATTTTTACGCGCCTGAGGAGAGCGTGCCCGCCACCAATGAACCGAAGGAGGAGCCGCGACAGACTCCTGCGCAGGAAGTGAAGTCTGAACAATCAGAGGATGGACCAGAAGAGGGCGAAGAAGAAGGCGAAGAGGTAGAAGAGGATGACGACTCAGACATTGATATCATCACTGAGCGAAAAGATGGAACGAAAGCCCCTCCACCATCGTATGTAGCACTGGCATGGTGGTTATAGTCTCATATTAATAATCCCCCAGAAACGCGCGATACAACGACATCCGCAACATCGCCCAGCGCACCGCCTCAAACGACGTAACCCAGAAAGCCACCGCGCCCAAAAAGTCCGAGAGCGCCAAACCCTCACTCCCAGCCTCCGGCGCCGACCTTCCCGCCGTCGCCACCTCTAAGATCGACGTCGATGCGAAGCCCATGTACGACCCAGCGCGCAAGCCCATCACACAGGTGAACATCGACGAGGACCTACCTGATAACGACAAGCCGTGGCGCCGCCCCGGGACGGATATCAGCGACTACTTCAACTACGGGTTTGACGAGTTCACGTGGGCACTGTATGCGGCGAAGCAGGAGAGCCTGCGCTCCGAGTACGACCAGAGCAAGCTGGCGGACAACCAGAAGAAGATGATGGAGGACATGAATATGATGATGAACATGGGCTCGATGCCAGGGATGCCAGGTGGCGCGGGCGCGGGTATGGGCATGGGCGCGATGCCAGGGATGGAGGGCATGCCGCCGGGAATGGAGGCGATGATGCAGCAGATGATGGCGTCGGGGATGGATCCGAGTCAGATAGATCCCTCGGCAATGTTTGCGGGTATGGCTAGGCAGGGTGGCGCTGCGGTGGGACAGGCGGCTGGCCAGAATGCGGGATTTGGCGGGCAAGCGTTTGGCCAGGGCAACCAGCAGCAGCAGATGGGAGGATATGGCTTTGACCAAGGGATGGGAAATACTGGAGGCGCGGCAAACAGAGGAAATTTCAGGGGGAGGGGAAGGGGACACCGGAATTGGTAGAGGCAGCGGGTGCTGTGCTGAGATGACATTTTGGGTGTATTTGTAGCCTGGCGTTTGGGGGTGAAAAGGCGGATATATCTCAGGCTTGCAGCTGTTCGGTTTAGTGGCGGATGGGTGCCATCAGTTCCAGCTCGATGAGGGCCATGGCTGTGTCTAGATATGTTGAATATCAGTTGAGCGGCTATCGGATATATTACCGACGCCTGCTTCGTCAATCCTATATATTGTGCTCTTTGTGGCTCCGTGGTTGTGTTGTCGCAGTGCGCTCTCCGTCTCTGTATTTGGAGTCGACGAGTTCTGATCGTTGTTCTCCTCGGAGTTGATGTCAGTTCAAACGAGAGAAATGCCTCAACAACCTCATGCAGTTCCTATGCAGCTAAAATAAGAAATAATCTGCATAACCGCATTTACCCCTCTTTTTGCCTCCCTCAACAAGCCGGGATGACCAATATGGAAAGCCGAGTACTCGCATTCAACAGAATCTCCATAAAGTATATACAACTTCGAGTATTAAAGTAGATGGTTGTCGAGAAGTTAATCTAGTACCCTACCTTCCGATAGAGCAAAGGATAGCCGCCGCGAAGTGTCACCGAAGTAGACTATACCACGCAGATCAGTCCATCCCGCCGAGGCCGTCTCTGCCGCTTTACCAATAAGCACCGTGACACTGACAGCATGCACCCACCCCCACCATCTAAATCCACGTGGGGTGCATGATTGCACTGCACGACCGGCCACATACGGTACTGGATGCTTGTCACTGTACGGCATCAGAGCATCTTATACTGGCCGGACCAGCAGGCGTGAGAATAGCCAGCCTTGCCCATGGCGGGTGGCTGCATCCCATCCCACACCATCCCACGCCGATTTGGCCGCTCGAGCCACTCCCAGCGCTTCGCTACGGCACGGCCGCCAGGGACAGGCCCTTTGCGCTTCGCACCCGTTCCCTTCCTTGTCTGACCTTGCCGCTTCGGGTAAGTGGGGGGGTGTTTACGGCTTGTCTTTTGTCGTTGCTTTGCTCTTCGCCGTTCTCCGCATACGCCCGTCCGTACATTCGGCGTACACAGCTTGTACAGAAGGTATTATATCTTACTATGCGGAGTATTCTATGTAAGATCATGCATCTGGTGGGTATTATTGTTCACATGTAATACGCGGCCGATGGACAGACGTCATATTGGCCAAAGTGGGGGGAGGGGGGCGTGGGGTCAATATGGGTTTTCGTTTGGGCTTGGGCCTTGGAAACAGACCAAGAGAAGGGTCCATTTGCCTCTGGGCTAAGAAACTCTAAGCCAGGCTACTGAGAACCCGTTTATTTGTGTTTTGACTATTTCTACATCAAGTTGTTTTGACCTTTGAGCTACCTACCACTACACCACTACTTACTACACTTGTTGCTTTACATCTAGACTGGTGACTGCTTACAAGTCAGCTTCCTAACCATTATGTATATCGCCATCTCAACAGATCCGGCCTGCATATTTAGAACCTTCCTCGCTCTGCTGCCCAACCTGCACCTGCCTATACAACGGCTTGCCTGAGACGTGGGGGGCTCAACACCACCAGGAACAACACAACACCAGACGTCTCATATATCGGCATCTCAGGAACCTTCCTCCTCAAACTCCCAGCTTCCTGAAACAAACCGTCCCAAAACAGCAACTATGCAGTCATTCACACCCCTCACCACCGACAACAAACCCTCGTCCTCCCTCCACCAAAGAAGCAAATACCCCTCCTCCTCCACCTCCACCTCCTCCCCGCTCAGCAACACCGCAAGCCCAATGTCCGTGCTCCAGCCCTCCCACAACACCACCGCCTCCCCCGCAGACTGGCGCACCTCCTTCCTCTCCATCATCACCCCCGCCCTCCGCTTCTCCTTCGACCTCGCCTACACCACCCAGCTCTTCTTCACGCTCGCCGTCTCCTTCCTCCTCGCCCACGGCCTCTACGCCACCAAAGCCCTAGCCGTGAACGCCTACCACGCCTCCCGCATCTTCCTCATCAACGCCTGGCACACCCTCGTCTTCGTGGGCATCAACCTCTTCTACGCCGCGCGGGTGGTGGGAATCAAGACGCTGCAGGCGCTCGGCGTGGCGACGGAGTTTGGATGGCGCAATGGGAGTGCGATGTCGGGGCATGGGTGGGTGGCTGCGAGCCTTGCGGTGAAGAGGGCGTGGAAGAGGACGGAGAGGGCGAGAGCGAGGGTGTTTTTTGAGTTTATGGTGTGGTTGCTGCATCCGTCGCCGTTGGTGCTGTTTATCTTCTGGCCGGGGTGGATCTTTGTGTTTATCGGGATGGGGTATTATTATTACTGCTGAGTGGATTGTTCGGTTGGAAAGTAGTATATGGATACTCTTGAGTGGCAGGCATGAAAGGTGTGTTGCTCGTGCAGAAAGACGAGAGAATCACCATGTTGATCTCTTCCAGATACAAACTCTGGGACGCTCTCACAGGATGAGGACGCTCTCACAAGACGATGAAGGCTCCCTCCGACAAGGCAATGAGAACACTCTCGCCAGAACCCCTCCAACAAGAAGTTGATCAGAGGCATCAAACACCCCACCACTCCGATTAGGATCACTAGTGGCATATTGTTTGCGTGGGGCTCCAGCGAGGCGACAGTGGAACTAGGTGACTGAAAAGCATCTACAGGGCCAAATAGGCTGAGAGTTCAAGGTCAGAGAAGGGTCACTATAGACGTTGAAGTGTCGGAAAAGGCTTCATGTTGGCAGTTGAAGGGTCAGGGACGGACGCTATTTAGTTATAGAAGATATGCTCATACACAAATTACAACCCATCCAATTCACATACTACTCTCCATATTTCATACTTCGTGAACATGTCATATACAATTTCTATTCGGGTATCCTTCTTATAACCACAACGCCAGCCTATATAACAGTCTGCTTTTCCCCACCCCTGACTATACTCAAGGCAACAACATACATTTTTTTGTGGTCTACGAGAAGAAAAATGCATTCCCCCCCACATCCCGCTTAACCTCCGTCTGATAATCCTTCTCCGGATCAAACTCCTGCCACACGCTCGCGGGATAAATATGTTTATTCCGCTCGTACCAGCGGCGATCCACGACCTTGGTAAACGTCGGGTCGTCGTTGGCGCCGTCGAGGTCCGCAATGGGGACCGTAGAAGGTGTGGCGGATTTGTTGTTCGAGGGCCGCGAGAGGGGGTTGTAGTTCTCTGGGATCTCGTCGCTGGTTGTCGGGGCAGGCGAGGTGTCAGGTGCTGCTTCGGCGCTGTAGTCGAAGAGGAGGCGTTTATTGGGGCCGAGGGTTTTGTTGATGATGAAGTAGTAGAAATCGTAATGCTGTCTCCTGTCAGTTTCCCATTCCTACAATCTCTCCCCCTTTTTCAATAAAGTAAAACTCACCGGCGGGATAATAATCTCCCCCCTCACCATCATCAAATCATCCACCCCAACCTTCGCCCACTCCCTCCTCGCCTTCGCATCCCCCTTCCCCGCCTCCCCACCCACCCCCGCCCCAACCTCCGCTCCAACCTTGCGACTCCCGTCAAGAAACTTCCACACGAAATCCCCCTTAGCCACCCTACATACCCCACCGGGGACATTACTCCCATCGTAAAATACAAACGGTATCGCGATCGGCGCAGCCTTAACCCGCTCCTGCAGCCCCAGGAACTCCTTCCGTAGTGCCTCGCGCGCCTGTGACTCTTGTAATAGGGACCGCTTCGTCAGCGCCTTCGGGAAGGCGCCGATAGAGGCATTAGGCGCGAATTTGCGCTTTGGTGCTGCTCCGTCGCTTGGGGGTGCAGGGGACCCGCTCTGTGAGCGCGACTCAGCGCCGTTTTTGGGGGTTGGTTTATTTGAAATGCTCGAATCGCCTTCGTCTTCTTCGTCGTCCATACCGAAGCTTAGCTTTGGCGTCCCAGCTTTGCGTTTCGGTTTCTTCTTTGGAGGCTCAGAGGGGGTGGAGCCGCTGTACTGAGAAATTAGCTTTGGCTCTTCTTGGACCAATTGCGCGATGGTGGGGGAGAGGGGGTGGGATGAGACTCACCCCGAGGCTGCGACGGGCGTGGCGGAACCAGAGCCACCGCGACTGCTGCCTAGTAGCGATTCTTGGGCATCGCGCTCTTTCTGCTCGATGGCCTCGGCGCGGCGCTTGCGGAAGTCGGAGAGGTTGACGAGGCCGACGGTCTGGTTGGAGAGGATGTCCTCGGCGGTTTTGGCTTGGGGCTTGAAGCGCGGGTTGGGGGTGGAGGAGCCGGAGGAGGGGGTCGACATGGCGGTGCGCTGTGAGGAGTGAGAGCATGAATCGAGAGTATGGAGAGTGGTTGGTATGGGAATATTATGAAGAATCGGTGGAGAGGTTAGGTTGCTAGCTTGGATCCAAATTTGGACGAGGTGCTGCAAGGCTGAGATGTGGCGGGAGGCTGATCGGCGCTAGTGCCTGGTGTGGATGGCAGTTGAGAATCCGATCAGATCGCTGAAAGTGCATGGGTGTTATCGCCTTATCAGTTACTAGAGAAGGGTGTGGAAATGAGGAACATCCTGTCACTCTTCGTATCCTCGGGAAAAGCTGGGTCTCCAAATTTGAGAAACCTTTCTATCTGCAAGTTAGTCCTTTTAAATAGCCCGAATCATCTACAAGACCGAGTTGGATACCGCCAACTCATCCTTTTATGTATGGGAGGGAGTTCCTCTTGGTATCTAACTGTAGTAACACTATGTTCACTGCCCACCTTTAGTTCTCTACCACCATCCCATACTTCTCGTAGGGGAAGTTCTCCAGCGTGAGGAGATACTGGGAATAGCCGTCACCAAGCTCACCCGTGCCTTCTCCAATGACGCCCTGAGCATCAGGGATCCTGCCCGCCAAGACGAGATCCTCTCTACCAGTGAACTCCTTCTTGAGCCCGGGGTGAGGGCACCAGATGGCTCTCATGCCTGCCCTCCTTCCAGCCTCGACACCCGGCACAGAGTCCTCAAATACGAGGCACTCTTCTGGTGTGATTGGTGCCTCGCCCTCTGGCAGCGTCGCGTTCACCATATCCAAAGCCAGCAAGTAGATATCTGGCGCTGGCTTACCCCTTCCCTTTGCGATTCTAGGGTCATCTCCCAGCACACGCCTCGCTTCCTCGAACACCGCAAACAAGTGTCCGAGGTGATCAGTCTTTAGCTTGAAGTTGGCAGTATGCGAACTCGTAGCCAGAGCCAGGTGCAATTTCTCCCCTTCCTTTGCGCCCTTCGGCTTCGCGGAGTTCAGGTTCTTCAGGAGCTCGACAACACCGGGTAATGGCGCCGCTGACGGGAACAGCCTACGCTGGATCTCTGCTTGCTCGAGAGTGAACTGTTCTTGTGGAATTGGTAGTTGAGCCCATTCGTGGAATATGGCCGCGGCCGCGGGGCCAGGGCGGCCTTGGAGCTGTGCCTTGACGGACCACGGCATCGGAGGGCGGCCGTAGCGCTCGAGCATCGTATTGACACTTTCGGAATATTTGTCCTCGGTGTCGAGGAGGAGGCCATCCATGTCAAAGAGACATGCTCTGATGGGAGGGAACCTGGGCTGAAGTTAGATTCCGCAGTGGGCGGTATGAATATCGTCATTCGGTACTAACTCTTTAGTATCTTGAGCCATTTTGGGGGTCTGCACCGCGGAATAGTAGTGATGGCCTGAAGAAAATCGTTGTAGATACTAAAGAGTCACAGTGGTAAAGAACGTGTAGCTGTTCAGGTTACGGCGTGAAAAATAATAGAGGGGTACGGTCCTTCCCGTTTGGGGATCCCCGCGTCAGCGCGGGAATCATTCCGCCCAGGCCTCACGAAGGTCGGTGGGGTCCTCCTCTGACATCCAACATCCCGCCATGGCATCCCGAACAGAACGCTTCGAGCGGAAAGCAAATCCCAAGCCTGTCGTGCCATCGCCGACCGAGGAAACAGAAACTGTGCGGTTTGAACCCGAAGAAGAAGCTGTACGTACGCAATCCCTACCGAGGCTTTGGCACCTCCTAACTCGTAGCTAGGAACTCCTCAGGCAATCGAACGAGCACAAGACTGCGGCAAACGGAAAGTTCGCAGCAGGAGAGTATGGCGCGGCCATAAAAATTTACGCGGAGGCAATTTCGTCGTGTCCGAATTACCTATACTATGAGCGCGCAGTTCTGAACAGCAATGTTGCAGCTTGCCACTTGAAGCTTGAGGAATGGAAGGAGACGGTCAAGGCCGCGGGCGAGTCTATCGACGATCTCGACCGTTTAGATCCCACGAAATCAAAGGAAAATAAGAAAGATGATACCTCCAAAGGCGAGGATGGGAGAGAGATTGTCGAGGCGCAGGAGGAAGAAGCAGATGAAGAGATAGTCAGTGTTGGGGCGGCCAAGGCCGAGGACACTTCGGCGGTGGCGCGGCGGAAGGCAGATATAGAACGAATACGCGCGAAAGCCTTACTGAGGAGAGCAAGGGCAAGGAGTGAGTTGGGCGGGTGGTCAGCGCTTGGGGGGGCTGAAGAGGGTATGTTATATCTTACCTGCGACGTCGGGTTGCTAATGCGAGATAGATTACAAGGAGCTCTCGAAGATGTCGAACCTATCACCAGCAGACCGCAAGGTAGTACAAAGGCAGCTGATCTCGCTACCACCGCGGACAAAAGCAGCACAAGAAAAGGAAATGGGTGATATGATGGGGCAGCTCAAGCAGCTTGGGAATGGCATTCTGAAACCGTTCGGTTTGTCCACCGATAATTTCCAGATGGTCAAGGATGAGAAGTCAGGTGGATATAGCATGAACTTCAACCAAGGGAATAAATAATATATGTTCTTAATTGGCCAAATATGTTCTAAAGGCATGGTAAATGACAAGGTATCATCGTACGGTACAATAAATTACAAATGAGGCGAAGCCACCACAATAGCTCTCCCTCTCCTCTTCTTCTTCCCCGATGCATCTGGTTCCTTTTCTGCATCTGCTGAAGCTGCCGAAAATAGAGACTGGCCTAAAGTGTCTGCAAGCATTAGCACTCTCGTGCTGACAGTCGCGCCATCACGCCTGTTCTTGCCCTCGCGTCTAGACTGCGCAATCATTTCGATGAAATCCCATAATTTGCCTTCTGGAACTATCTTGCCCGTTGAGGGGTCGCGATGTGGCGTCCACGTCGGAGCGAGCTTCATCTGGGGAGGCGAGTTCGACAATTTGTCTTTTGCTACTACTATAATTCCTTCTTCTTCAAAGCGCTGATATGCGTTTTTAAGAGTCTCTTTGTTCACCGCTTCGAAATACGAGAGATCGCCTTGGTGATATAGTGTCTTCCCGAGCTGTAACATTGTTAGCTAGTATCCAGTTAAGCTTCAGTGGGAAGGCTTTACCAGTTGTGCGCTGTTTTGTGCATTAGTCACACCTACCCAAGCCTCGTCTGGACGTTCGAATGACGGCGTCAATCCCATCAGAGACACTGCACCGAGCCAGCTTGCTTCGATGAAGGGCCAAATCATAAAACAGTAGAAATCATAGTTCTCGCGACCGGCGGCACGCTCTTCCTCGGCAAGACCAACTTCTTTGATGTTTCCATCAGAGTCACGTATTAGTTCGATAACCTTGTCTTCCTCGAGGCCATGGAGAGTATTTTCGAGATTTTGGGCCAGACCATCTGTTGGGTAAATAAACTCGCCCCTGAAAAGTTGTGACAGGAACAGGACTTGGTCCCGAAGTTCAGTGAACGAGATTCGCTGGTCCGACCTTAACCCTCCGCGTTTGATTCTCGTATACATGCTGGCGCTAACAAGCGCCTCCGTAATGAACAGATGGATTGTCATGTTGCGATAAAAGGAGAGCTGGAATCGGTCGACAGCATAATATGTTGGTGTAGGAAGTCCTTCCACTACGCCCACCAAATCTTTTCCTAGTACATCCAGACCTCTGTCGATGACAGAAGAGGTTGTTGCACCGCCAAAATGAGCAACGCGGCCCCCCTTGGCTCGAACTCGATCGCTCAACCATTCAATCCTTCGAATCAGCTCTGGCTTGCCTACACCGCGTCCACGAAGCGTAAGCAGGACGGTACCAATCAACGCAGTGGGCATCACCACAGAAATTGCATTGATATCCGATAATACTTTGTAGCCCAACGTTCGCAAGATTCGTTGGCGGACAGTTGGGTCATCGGCAGCCTTTATGTTCAGTTGCTGCGGAATGGTGGTGCTTCGAGACATTTGGTCCTGAATAAAACCCCTTAGACTCCATGGCTCGTGAAATCTGACATCGACTCTGCCAAGCTTCAAGGATAGTACTGAAGATGCCGACAAGAAATCTGCGAGGTTCTCTTTCTTCTTAGGAACACCGAGTAACTCGCCCACATAACCTTCGGTTTCGATGACCTTGTCGTATTGTGTACTAACTGGGCAGATGATTGTATCTTCAACGCGCCCTGACAGTATACTGTCCAGAATGAAACTGAGAATGCCGAATTTTGGTGGCAAAAGTTTTCCTGTCCGTGAACGACCACCTTCGATGAAACATTCGAAATTGAAGCCTCCTTGAAGAAGTGTATCAATATATGCCTGGACAAGTGTTGTATACAGAATGTCGTCGCCAAAACTGCGGCGGATAAACATCGCACCTAAAGGAGTCAGTCTTATTTGTCACATGTCAGCCGACATAGCATATACTCTACATACCTGCGTGCTGTAAGAAAGATCCAACCACCGGGAAGTTCAAATTGTCTCCCGCGACGACAGTCGGTAAGGCCATCCCAAGGCGGTAGCTGATAAGTTGTAAAGATACATAGTCCACATGCGATCGATGGCATGGTAGGAATATGATACTTTGTCGTTTCTTCTCTGCCTCCTTAGCAACGTTTCGCAGCCGCAGAACTTCTTCACTTGACACGTGGATGCCTAGTATTATCAAGAACAGCGTTAGTCCAGCTTGTAAAACAGATCCTTCGTCTCAACGCACCTTGGTGGTATGCTCTAGTCAACAACTCCGTACAGAAATAATATGCGCTCCTGATAAATGTTTTGTTCTCCATCTTGCAGATCATATCGTCTGTCATCTTTTCTGCCAGCTGCAGTAGACTCTGCTCTATCGCAACCTTTCGTGCTGCTTTATTTGTCTCGAACATGCTATCATCTCGGTTTAAAAGGCCCTGCTCTTCTTCCGCCGCAACGCGCTTCGCAGCCAATTCGGAGATTTTGCTTTGCAGGATTGGTGTCGACACTACCGCAGCTTTCATATTCTCGCTGAAGCCGGAATAGTAGACCGGTTGGCCTATGGGTTTGTCGTATGAACGCCATCCTGTCCCAGATATGTGGAGGGATATTTCGCGGAGGAACCTAGGACACAGCGTTAGACACTTCGTAAACTGGTAGTATATATCAATGGCTTACTCGAGCGGGGCTGTTCTGAACCTGCCAGCATGTGTCATGAGAGCTTGCTCACTGTCGGCCGCTTTCTCAGGGGGAGCAATATATCCACTCGGGTGTAGGGTGACCTTGTCGCCGAAGATCTCAAGATCCGGGGCCGAGTCCTCTCGAGGCCCAGAGCCTCCCGATTTTGCCATTGTTGCAGAGATTCCGACCTCACTTCATCGATTTCAAACCATAGTCGCATCGGAGTTGATCCCAACAGTCTAGGTCGAGGAGGGCAAGTCCATCTAGCTTGCTTCCCCAGACTGGACCCCACTGTCTTTTATGCCGGCGCGAACCGAACTGCCGAGTGATTGGCTAGCCGAGGACGAACGTCAAAAAGTGTCCCTCATGCATAATAAACCACTCCGCTTCGAGCATTGTGCATGCATACCCCCACCTCAACATTATTCTGTCCGCTCTTGACTGGACTAGACTGCAATTTCTCGGCATCCCATGGACATCTCGAAGCTGTAATCACAATGGCAAACACCTCGGCGTCACAGGGTACGCATGTCGCAGCGCACCTCCTGTCCCTTGCCCATCCTCCTGCGACTGCCTCCCGCATCTTCGCCGAGAAAGTCAAGCTTCGGCCCTTGCATCTCAAGCCTGGCGAAAACCCCACGCCCTCTGGTCGCGCTTATCGACGCATACTGCGCCTGCAAGCTGCATCGAAGCTCAAGAAGAAGCGCAAGCCGCAACCATTGAGTGCAGCCGAGAAGCGCGCAACAGGACTTCACACGATTCCCAGCGACCAACAGAAATATGCGATCTTCGAACCG
This sequence comes from Pseudogymnoascus sp. BL308, assembly GCA_001630595.1. Taxonomy (NCBI): domain Eukaryota; kingdom Fungi; phylum Ascomycota; class Leotiomycetes; order Thelebolales; family Thelebolaceae; genus Pseudogymnoascus; species Pseudogymnoascus sp. BL308. The sequence goes on along the minus strand of LMYD01000429.1, from coordinate 7,233 downwards.
CTCCACCAGCTATGGACAGGATACATCAATGAAGTATTGGGGTCAGGGAGACCAATTTCTGGGCCAGTAGCTGCCAAGCTTGCGAGTGCAGACTACCATGGCGCGCTCGTCCAGGTGGCACGAAGCCGCTGCACAAGCCGCGTTGGTGTCAAGGGAATCGTCGTCAAGGATACCAAGTTTACATTCGAAATCATCACCGAAGAGAACGAGCTGAAGGTCCTGCCAAAAGAGCATACAGTTTTCAGGTTCGAGGTTCGAGATGACACTGAAGAGGAAGAATCAAAAGATACGCCACTGGATCAGGCAGCAAAAAAGAGCTTGGTCTTCGAATTACATGGGGATCAGTTTCAACATCGCGCCGTAGACAGGGCCAACAAGAAGTTTAAGCAGCACTTCTTACCAGATCTTTGAGGCGACTTTGCTGAAGTGGGAGATTGAACAATACCTCCAGGCAGCCCAGAATACTAGCCCGAACATATCGCGCTACTATTATAAACTGGCGGGGCCATTTGGAGTGAATCCAAAAGGCGATACCTCGCAGTGGTGCAAAAATTAAGATGCCGCGACGGTTGCTCTCTGAGGAAAGGCTGCAGGAATGCGGTTTGTCACATTGGGAGCCACCAGTATGGCTGGGAAAACCCACACTTCCACTCTAAGATCTGGAAGTGCATATAACCCGGACATGGCACCAGGCGGCCTCATCACCAAGTGAACAGGTTTGATGTGCATAAGTGTCAATGGCCTCCGACGTTCGCTGTGCCTAAAAGCTACCTAGTGGTTAGTATCCATAGGTCAGGTGTAGAGAACAAGAGAAGCGTCTCAGCCATACAGAATGAAGCTGGGTAATTATTCTAGGCTTGGTCTCTTACTTCCAAGGCTCCCCACAACAGAGAACTAGAGTGTAATAAATAAACAGTCAGATATCTTGGGGGTAATGAAGAATATATTTGTAGTAGTTTCATATGTGCCAGCGTATGAGATATTGTGATGTGGAATGGAAAATCAAAAGAGACTTGTTTATGTTAATTTTATACCCAGCCCATTAAATAACTTAGACCAAATAATATTGCTTACTGGTCGGCGACCTCATATAGTATATTCCCAACAAACCTTCATAAATACAATAAAAATCTGACAGACAACAATGTTTTTCCCACTTGCAACCCGTGCTCAAGCCGTTACCCTGAAAAATTGTGGCTATAGTTTCGAGAATATCGAAAAATTGACCGGAATTAAGAAGAAACAGCTCCAATACATAGTCAGCGAGGCTAAGAAACGCGGGTACAACCCAGAAGTCAACCCGACACTTAAAGACGAGTATTTCCACGACGGACGTCCCGACAGGCCAACGAAGCTCTCAAAGGAGCAGATAGAGGCCTTGGTCGCTGTATCAAAACCGGCAGAAGGGGCGCCAAGGAAGACGAACGCAGTACTGGCCCAAGAGTTTGGGGTCTCAACACGAACTATCCGTCGGTTTAAAGGGATGAAGGGAGAGTATAAGAAACCTATATACCGGCCACATCGAACAGATTCCCCTGCGACTGGCTCTGAAGCTCAGAGTGAGGAGAAACGTGACGTTGACATGACCACAACGTCAAGCACAGCTGACCAAACCACCTTCGGCGGCTCACTGTTGGATCAGGCCCAGGCGGCAGCGACTGGCGAGGAATACACAGCACCAAACCCTCCCCCAACTACCTTAAATTATACGGCATCGTCAGAGCAGTAGCTGCACAGCATTGAACATCATCACTGCTCATAAGCTGAATTTAATAAAGTGGCGGCCTAGTTCTCAGCAAGGGCCTACGTCGACCAGGAGCATTCTACGCCTATTGAGTGAAGTTCCTGGTTTCGTTCTCATACGATTAAGATAATTCTAGGGACGACTGGGGCTATTTTGGCACCCATTAAGACGTGCAAAATGACGAGGAAACTTCCATGGCTCCAAACGGATACAAATCAAGATAGTTCAAGCTCCCGGAGCACCACTTCATCACGCCCCAGAAGGCCGAGACCTATCTTGGATAGTTCAGACATTGAACAGCCGCCAGGGAGGGGGAATCGTAGGGGGGCAGCTCCAAGAGCCGCAGGTAAGCATTGTTATAAATTCCTTCCTTCTGAACAAAGTACTAATAAGTATAGCACGTAAAGTATCTCCTACTCCACCGGATGAACCGCCCGAAGAAAGGTATGTGGTAACATGTGGATACAGCTGTCTTCAACTGGTCTAAAATTCTTCATAGTTTCATGATTGATGGATTTGACAATGACGACCGCTATCGTATGGTCGAGGACGAATTCCTGGATGTGGCAAAAGAGTTCACCCAGCATCTCCATGCTGCAGAGTACCTGCGCATGAAAAATAGCGCCAGGGCCCAGAATGCAGCTACTATAAATGCAATCTCCAGGCCTGTTACTTCTAAGATGGGAGGCGAGACACGTCGAAAAGTCGAAAGCATAACCAGGGCGAAGAAGCAAGCTGATGTTATCAAAGACATCCATGGAGACCAACCTCGGGAGCTGGAGGGGGATTCAGATGAAAGCCAGGGACCATGGCTTGGTACAGCCCTTCATGGGCTTATGGAAAAGCCGAGGGCATCCGCCGTGTCATTGACCGACATTTCGGGATTCCACAGCACCTCAAAGGCAGCTGCTGGCTACAAAGGGTCCTCAGTTGGGCGAATGGAGACCTACGACGCGCCAGATGCAGAGGAGTCTGAATTGACGAAGCCGGCCTCAATCAAATCTACTGAAGGGGAAGGAGAAACAGAAACCGAGGATGATGACGATGATCTTGCTGCCGCCCCTGCGGTTAATTATACAAGTTCTCATATCAAAAAGGAGTCGATTGAAAAGGGGAATATACTCTCAGAGCCTGGAGAAGCACGAAAATCCGAACTAACAAAGAGCGAAATGTTTGAAGCGTCGTCATATAATCAAGGGGAGCCAAGTTCTGCCGCACGCACGATATCCGCGGAAAGTATGGCCCGTATTGCTCGAAGGAGAGAACAGGCTAGAATAAAACGAATAAAGGAAGAGGACGAAGCCAAGGAAGCCAAGTATATGCCTAAGTTCCTATAAAACATCATTCTCTCAAAGTCTCCCATCCATTTGCTCACGTGGCCTTGGTACCAAGCAAGGCAGAGTCATCTCTGAAGTAAATTCCCCAAATATCATCAGCCAAGAGCCCCAAGACATAATTCATGAGTCTTCAAGACCAAGAGGAACTATTTGGCGACATTCATTGGTTAGTAAATTATAGTGTACAAATCGACAGAGATTTGAAGAGTGGTTGGTTGATAAGCTATTGCCACCTTGGTACCCTTCGGCTACCGTGCGTAATCAGCAATCGCGGGGCAAACTCTTGACTGGAACTTTTTGTTATCCTTCAACAAACACCACACTCGAAATAGTCGAGAACTACGAATAAACCTCACAAGAAAATCACCTGGGCCTTTCAAGATGGCGTCCATGGATTTAGATGCGCCGATTTCTATCGCGCCCGCTGCGCGTGCCCCGCAAACAGCCGCAACGTAAGTCCCTGAACTTTTTCCCCGCCATGTGAATAATTATACTGACGCAACTAGTATTCTGTGCTGTAACTGTGGTGCACCCATCGACGGAGCAGCATCGGCCAACGCATTATGTTACGACTGTGTCAAACTTACTATGGATGTCTCGGGAGGCATCCAAAGAGAGGCTACCCTCCATTTCTGCAGAGATTGCGAGAGATGGTTACTTCCTCCCACCAGTTATATTGTGGCCGCGCCTGAATCGAGAGAACTACTGGCTCTGTGTCTGAAAAAGCTTCGAGGACTTCACAAAGTCAGAATTATCGACGCAAGCTTTATCTGGACGGAACCGCATTCCCGCAGAATCAAGGTCAAGCTCACCATTCAAGACTCCGTCTCCGAGGGCGTTGTCCTACAACAGTCATTCGAGATCGAGTACGTGGTGGCATACCAACAGTGCCCCGACTGTGCGAAGTCATACACAGCAAATACTTGGAGAGCGTGTGTACAGGTTAGACAGAAGGTGCCGCACAAGCGTACTTTCCTCTACTTGGAGCAACTGATCCTCAAGCATGGAGCCCACAAAGATTCCATCAATATTAAGGAAGTCAAGGATGGTTTGGACTTCTACTTCGCGGCAAGAAACCAGGCCACCGCCTTCGTCGACTTCCTCACATCTGTCGCCCCAGTGAAGAGCAAGAAGTCTCAAGAACTCATTTCCATGGATATCCACACGTCGACAAAGTCATATAAGTTCTCGTATTCCGTCGAGTTAGTTCCCATCTGCAAGGATGACTTGGTAGCACTACCTATCAAGCTGGCACAGCAAATCGGAAACATGAACCCGATATCACTATGCTACCGCGTAGGAACCGCCATCAACCTCCTCGACCCAAGCACTCTACAGACCCATGATGTCAGCACCCCTATCTACTGGCGTGCACCATTTTCGTGCCTCGCGGACGTAAAGGAGCTTGTCGAGTTCGTTGTCTTGGATATCGATTTGGTGGGTGTTGAGAAGGGTCGCTGGGCGCTTGCAGAGGCAACCATTGCCAGAGCGTCAGACCTGGGCCAGAATGACAAGACATTCTTTACAAGAACGCATCTTGGTAATGTCCTTCACCCTGGAGATTCGGCTATGGGATATGTCCTCAGCGAGTCGAATTTCAACAACCCTCAATACGATGCGTTGGAGAGCTCGTCGACATATTCATCATACATTCCAGATGTCATGTTAGTCAAGAAGTTCTACGCTAGAAAGAAGAAGCCAAAGAACCGTAACTGGCGCCTCAAGCGCATGAACAGGGAGGAGGGTGATCTGTTGCCCAAGAAGGGAGACCAGGAGAAGATGGATAAGGACTACGAGATGTTCTTGCGTGACGTCGAGGAGGATACTGAGCTCAGACAAACTCTTGCTCTTTACAAGGCTCAACAAGCTCAGAAGGAGGCGGATGCTATGAGCATCGCAGAAACGAGTGATGGAGAAGAGGACCAGACGCCACAAATAGACATGGATGAGCTCCTCGACGAGTTCGACGAGCTGAAGGTTAACGACGCCGGTGCCAGTTAGATTCGAGGATGTCAAGTCTTAGGTTCGGAATCTAGACACATCTCCTGGCGTATGAGATCACGCGTAGTAGCAGTTTGTGTGACGGAACCTGGTTCTGACACACCCTGTCTACTTCTCTTCCATTGTCAATGTGGAGTAAGAAATACGACACATTCGCCTGGCACTGCTTCGCTTTTCAACCATACCACGAACTTTCCACCAGCCTGGGGGATAGTTCGAAAAGCGTGTCCGGGTGGGAAGAGCGCTCGGAGGAACGGGAGTTTGGGCGTTTTTTGAGCATTGCGAGGTTGGGTTAACGTGACATGACAGAAAAAGTGTTGTTTTTAGTTAGTCGCCAATAACAGTGACTTCAATACGTCCTTACTTCAAAATTGGGTTCAGTGATAAATGTCTCGCACATGCCTCGTGATTAAAGTTATGTTCAATAAAGTCGTTAAAACTGTAAGCTACTACCTGCTTCTTAGAAAATCTTGCTCAACACCTGCTTCACACTCTCCGACTGATCAGTAGCCTTCCTCTTCGGCACCGCCTGCGTCTGCTTAAACTGCCTCGCCCTCTCCCCCCCCTTCTTCACCTTCTCCACCTTCGCACCCTGCCCAGCTGGTATATCCCCCTCCTCCCTCGCCCTCCTCGCCGCCTTCTTCGCCTCCATCCCCTCCAGCATCTTCGCCCTCTCCACATTCTGCACAAACTCCTTATTCTCCTTGGTCGTCTTGCTAATCTCCGCCCTCATCCTGCTCGCCCTCTCCGCATTCTCCGCCGCAATCTGCTGCGTCAGATTATTCCACTTGAACCCCTTCAGATACAGCAGGTTCCACACATCATCATGGTAGTACGTCCCCTTCTTCCCGCCGATTATCCGCGCGTTGAGCAGCTCGCACGCCTTCTTCGCATCGGACTTGCTCACAAACTCTACCCACCCGTCCGTGAACGAGCGCTTCTTGTTGCCCCCGTTCCGCACCCGCCGCGTGTGCGACGTCGGGTCCTCGGGCGTCATGAAGATGCGGTTTATGTCCCCGAAGGGCTCGAGGAGCGAGCGCAGCTTCTGGGGCTTCATGAAGGGCGGGATGCGGGAGAGGTAGACGACGCCGGAGCGCTTGACGGCGGCTTCGGTCGCGACGAGGTTCTTTTTGCTGAGGAGCTTGGAGGTGCCGGGGAGGTCGCCGGATTTTCGTAGGCGTTTGGACTTTTCTTCTGGTTTGTCGTCTGGGGTGGTGGAAACGTCGCCGTATTCTTCGTTTAGGATGCTGGGTTTGGGAGTCTCTTCCGCGTCTTCATCGTCGAAGTCGTCTTCGTCGTCGCTGGCGTCGCTGTCGACTTTGAATCTCTTCTGCCCTCTCTCTCCTTTCCTCAAATCCTCTGCCTCGGAATTATATCCCTCACTCCCCCTATCATCATCGCTCTCGCCCGCCTCGAGGAACTCGTTGTGCTTCCTTGTTGTCATTGTCGCTGTGCTTTCCTAAACGGATTGAAGTCGCATTAATTCCTGCCCATTATTTCTTGTCCATGGAAATTTACTGATAGCCGGAACAACTATCGGGCCGTCACGCCGATAAGAGCCACCCAGCAACGCCACCAGCCCCGATAAGCCCCTCATTTATGGGGACCAAGCTTACACACAATACGTAAACTATGTGTAGTCCTTCGTCACTCACCATTGACTCTTTCACTGTGTAAATATAATCTCCTACTGCCATAAACAACACAATACACACACATCCCACACCCCCAAAATGTCCGCCGAAGTCCTCACCACCATCTCCCCCACAACCAACACCCCCCTCCTCACCCGCCCCGGCGCCACCCCCGCCTCCCTCTCCGCCCTCGTCACCACCTCCACCACCGCCTTCAAGACATGGAGCAAAACCAGCCTCGCAGAGCGCGCATCCATCGTGAAGAAAGCGCTCGACATCCTGCGCTCGAAGAAAGATGAGTACGCCAGGGAACTCACGGAGCAGATGGGCCGTCCTATTGCTTATACGGGGGTCGAAGTGACGACGGCGGCGAAGAGGGGGGATTACCTCGTTAAGATCGCGGAGGAGGCGTTGAGGGATACGCCGGGGGAGGAGGAGGAGGGGTTTAAGAGGTATATCAAGAAAGTCCCTGTTGGGCCTGTTCTCATCCTCTTTGCCTGGAACGTACGTCACCCCC